>KN885239.1:39547-49953 GCA_000934455.1 Apostichopus parvimensis
TAGTTAATACTGTAAATTGGATATCCAACCGAAGTGAAGTGAAAGTTACAAGCCAATTCCGATTCTCTCACATTCACATGTTGCTGCTTAGCGATGTTAAGATAACTGCCTTCCAGGCTAAGTATTAGTTTAAGGTTCGGCCTAGGCTAGGAAAAACAATTTTTGCTTGACCGGACATGTCTTGTTCTTCTTTCATCTTCAGGTTAAAACTGCTCCTTGGAACACGACGAGGGCCTTCATATCAGCGATGAAGGGAAAGTGTCTGTTAGCCGTGACCGGTGTCGCCGACCCCACGGGATGCGGAGAGGGATTCTCCTACATCAAGGTGCCAAACAAGCCTATTCAGGCAAAGGTAAAGAAACAAAGAAATCAATTTCACTTTATGACTTTATAACTTTATGTTCAAGAATTTTCGGCTTAGTCTGTCTGATATTTATGTTTTTAATTCAGGCAGATAAAGTTTTTGTTTGAGTATTTTTTTTAACACTACAAATCGTGCCCCCCCCCCAGGCCACCCCTTGGCGATGCCACTGGGGCCATAGAGAAACATTGGAAGGAGCCAAAGGCCTGCAAACCCAGAATATCGTTATACCTAGATGGAGTGACAGTACAGGGAACTCGAGGGTTTCAGGCTGAATCAACCAATAAGGGCAGGAGCGAGGTGCGAGGAGATTTTGATTCTCATTGGCCAGACTGAAATATTTTGTGGGTTGGATTTAACCTTTGACCTTTGAAAACTTATGCACTAAGAATCCAAGATATACATACCTGTATGGTGGTAAAACAGTTATTTATAGAGCAGTGGCATTTTTTATCATGCTAGAGTATTTATAAACTACATGCATATAGTATTAATTTATTTTGTGATATTCCATCTGGGCTCATTTTAGTGTATTCATTTAAATAAAAGGTTTGAACTTTCTTTCATATATGTGACCATTATCTCTTCGTAGGATGAAACCAGTTCCCCTCAGCCATCCAAGAGGACAGTAACCGGGACAGATGCCGATCTGAGAAGACTGAATCTCAAGCAAGCCAAACAGATGCTTAGAGACTTCGGAATATCAGAGGAAGACGTCAGTATAAAAAGATGTTTTTGGCATTAATTTTGCTCTAATTTATTTTGATTTGTTATTCAAATCCGATAAAGAAAGTAATTCATCAGTTTAATTTTGTCAAGTTTCTGATCAAATAAAATGATTGTAAGGAACAGTTTCATCTGAGAACGATCATTGACCTGATAGGTGCAAAACAAAGTATGGACCCGACAGCATTTTTATTACTATTAAAGTACTATATTCTATGTACTATATTCCGTCCCTTGGGTATACAGGTGGGCAAAGATCATGGTCACATGAGACCAACCCATGGGCAAATTTACTTTGACCCAGAAGGTTTCAAAAACCCTGTTGATGGGGCCTGTTGAATCCCTTTGTTGCTGGCAGACTCGGGCTATAATTCTTCACTACTTTTGGCGCCTATTTTAGTTTAAATTTTTCTTGTTTTTGTCTTTGTTTGATGTTAACAGATCAAGAAGTTGTCCAGGTGGGAAGTCATTGATGTGGTGAGAACGTACTCAACGAAACAGGCCAAGTCGGGTGAAAGCGACATCAACAAATTTGCCCGAGGGAATCGTTTTGGGATCGCCGAGCACCACGAACGTTACAAGGAAGAATGCCAAAGGATATTTGAACTTCAGAACAAGTATGTTTATGATGTCGACAAATGGTTATAAGTTGTCAGAAAAGTGGAAAAGGAAATTAAAGCTATTTCCTGCACGTTGTGTACGGTAATGTGATAAAAAATTGAAGGCAAAATGATTTGGAAACATGCCACAAAATTTCCCCCAAGCATTTATTCTGGTGGTCATATTTCCAGTAATAAACAAACTTATATGGCTCTTGTTTCCGTCATTATGCATGCGGCATTTAGATACCGTATGCTTGTGGGGGCAGGCTTCCATGTGGGAATTTTGAGGGGTATTGGAACATGTGAAATTTGATTTGAAGGGTCAATCACAAAGTTACCTTAAAACTTTCTGACATATTGAAACCTCTGTGCATTCCATACCAGAAATTAATTAAATACCATTATCTGAGAGTTATCCAACACAATGGCACTGTTTAATTACCCCCCCCCCCCTCCTTTTCATATAATAATTTTGCCAACAAGACACTTTTTCATTGTTACTTTATTGAGTTTTTCAATAAAGAGCACTGTATAATTACAGAAAATTTAAAGCAAAAAATAAGATTACCAAAATGGTCACCTCTTATGAAAATTAAGGGCACTTAACTGGGAGGGAGGGGGGGGGGGGGAGGAGTCCACACAACCCTCCAGTGCCCCAATCTCTGTTGGCCCTGAAAAAGGACCATTCATGCACAGCTATGCCTGTACAGTGACAAGACTCATTTCTGTCCTCAATATATAGCTAACGTTTTCTGGGGGGGTTTTTGTTCTCAATCTTTTTATTTCAGAGTTTTAGCTTCAGACGAGGTTCTCTCCACTGATGAGGAGAGTAGCTCCGGGGGAGACGACAGCGACTTCGAAGAGATGGGAAAGAACATTGAAAGCATGCTGACCAATAAAAAGACAAGTACACAGGTAAAGGGAACTGCTATGTGACCACCATTCAAATCATCTCTGGTCTTTATTTTAGTTTATAGCTTATTAGTTGTTGCATCAGTGTTACAACAGGAGGTTTACTGATGGGAAGTTTTTTTGTTTGTTTGTTGGAAATCAAGGAACTCATAGCTTGTTTGTAATTTAACAACAGAAATTTAGCAACAGGCTTCCGGGAATGTCACTAATCTGCCTGTTATAGTTGTATGTTTGCTCTCTTGTTAAATCTGCTAACAAAGCACATGCATAAAACAGTATCCTATAAAGAGATGCAGATCTGGTCAGTTCAGATATGGTCGCTACCCTCGTCAACAGTATTTCTCTTTCTAGTATCCCTCATATTCTGCTATTTTTGCTACTGCACTCTGTGTTATGTTTTCTTCTGTATAATAACATGAGTAAATTTGAATTGAATTGGATGGATGTGTCTCATTTAAGTTGCATGGAAGGACCATTTGTTCTTGGGGTTCATTCGTTCATTTGGGTTCATTCGTTCAGCGGGGTTCATTTAGGGTCAATCAAGCATTTGGGTCTACGTTCATGGAGTTTAGGGTCATTCAATCATTGGGGTTCATTCATTGTGGTTCATTCATTGATTGTGGTTCATTGGGGTACATTTTATCCATGGTGTAGAATCAAGAGTGTACAAGGAAAAAGGAGGAAAAAAGAAATTAAAGTTCAGTTTGGACTGTTCTTTTAGCTCATTCTATTTTGTAATAGATTAAACTATGAGTTTTAAAGTAATAATTAAAAGATATTTCTTTGATTTTTTTTCCCAAATCATCTCAAATTGGTAAAAAAAAAATGGATGAAAGTCTTAGCTGAGAGCAAAGAAAACTGAAAGAAAAAAAAAGATTGTGTAAATTTGCATGATTTTTTCCTCCTCAGTTATCTCATGAAAGGGAAGAGGCTGAGAGGAAAGAGCTGCAGAAGATGATAATGGGAGAGGACTCTAAAGATGGGAGCAAAGAGAAAAAGAATGGCGCCAGCACCCCCACCCCTGGGGGGAAAGAAGATGATACCGCATCGGTCCAAAGCTTTGGATCTGCACTGGTGAGGGTAACAGATTGGAATAAAATGATTGATTGATAACTGCAATTAAAAAAATAAAAGTAAGGTGTAAAGAGTTAATTAACGATGGCAACCTGACTAAGAGATTATAAACAATTAGGAAGAAAAGCTTTAAAAATATTTGACTAGAATTGGGGTTTGTTTTGAGTATGTAAATATTACCCTTGGCTCTCTGGGCGACCATGTGGGCAGAGTTTGGATACATTTAAGACACTACTGCTATCTAGGATGACTATGTAAAACTTCAGCATTTATTTATTTCATAGTGCAATGGAAAAAGAAAATTTGGGTGCTGTTATAATGTTTTCATAGCTATAATTCCTCTTGTCAAGATATTAACCTTTCACATATGCAAAAAAAAAGAAATGACTGCAAATCATCATTCGAGGTTAAATTGATGATCGCATCAGCACTGCAGTCTAGGCTTTATTTTAACGTTGATCTAATTTCTTGTTACTTGTAAAATAAACCTCACCCAACAGACTGGACGTAGACTGAAAATATACAGAACCTTCAAGGACGATAACGGAAAGGAATACGTTCGAGTCGAGACAGTGAGAAGACCGGAGATCATCGAAACCTACGTGCGCATTCGACAAACCAAGGACGAGAAATACATGTAAGTTATAACGGAGGGTGGAATCCATAGCAACGGTAGCAATGAAATTTGTCTGTTGTAGTTTGCACACATGCGCATACGACAAACCAAAGACGAGAAATATATGTAAGTTTTAAGGATGGGTGGATTCCATAGCAACGGTAGAGATCAATATGTGTCTGTTGTAGTTTGCACACATGCGCATACGACAAACCAAGGACGAGATATGCATGTAAGTTTTAAGGGTGGGTGGATTCCATAGCAACGGTAGGGATCAATATGTGTCTGTTGTAGTTTGCACATGTGCTCATACGACAAACCAAGGACGAGAAATACATGTATGTTTTAACGGTGGGTGGATTCCATAGCAACAGTAGGGAACAATATTTGTCTGTTGTAATTTGCATACGTGCACATATTTCAAACCACGCACGAGAAATACATGTAAGTTTGAATGGTGGTTGGAATCCATAGCAACGGTAGCAATGAAATTTGTCTGTTGTAGTTTGCATACGTGCACATACCACAAACCAAAGACCAGAAATGCATGTAAGTTTTAAGGGTGGGTGGAATCCATAGCAACGGTAGCAATGAAATTTGTCTGTTGTAGATTGCACACGTGCGCATAAGACAAACCAAGGACCAGAAATACATGTAAGTTTAAATGGTGGGTGGAATCATAAGCAACGTTAGGGATGGAAATTTGTCTGTTGTAGTTTGCACACGTGCGCATAAGACAAACCAAGGACGAGAAATACATGTAAGTTTTAAGGGTGTCTGGAATCCATAGCAACGGTAGGGATGAAAATTGTCTGTTGTAGTTTGGAGCAAAAAGGAAAATAAATTCATAATAAACTAGAAAATAAGTGCAAACAAGCAAGTAAAAAAATACCGGGTGTTGTATACAGATCCAAATCGACAGTTTTTAATCAAAACTTTAGTTAGGGGATATCATTAGTGTTGTAACCAGTTGTGACATGAGCCAATACATTTGGAAAGTGACGTGATTCCAGAAAGTTTGACATACACTTTCCCATTGAGATAAATAAAACAATGTTTCTCCAGTTACTTTATTCTGTCATCCACACATACATAAAACGTATATTGCGTAACATGCAATAACTACCACTACAGTGAATGTGTTTCATAATGTTACTTTGGGTCATGTGGTTTTGAGTGTGTAAATCAATTCAGTTTTCAGTAAACGCTGACAATATAACGAATGTATTTTTGTATGATGTGACAGTCAACCCATTGACGTTTAGTCGTTACACAACTAAAGCCGTTACCTTTATCATTACACAACTAAAAGTTGCAGGGTTGGCCGGTTTTTACCGGGTGGTTTTTACCGCCCGGTAAATACCAGGTATTTACCGGTTTTTACCGGGAGGTTTTTCCCACCTATAAGTGGGAAAAACTGGGAAAAACCTCAAATTATATAGAATTCCTAAAAATTCATGTGGAACTTGTGGAGGAGCATGGGAACTACAAGAAAATAGCATCTTATAGTAGGGGGTAGGGTTACATCCAAAGTACAGCCATGATCTATGACTGTGTGTTTACCAATTAAACTATTGTAAATAATTCAAATAAGTAATGAATGAATTGGATGCTCAAATCAACCAACTTTATTTTCCTATCGAGATGCATAATTCCATAATCTAGAGAATGGACAAGTATGAAACTGTTGGTGCCTCCTCAGGCTACGGTTCGTCATATTATACATATCACATTGTCTTGTTACATGGACGGTTCGTCAGTCTGTATCATACAACACATCACAAAAACATGAAAAGTGAGCAAACATATTCACAGTGTAACTTTTACAACTCCCTCGCCAAGTAGATCTCTCAAGTTAGTCAAGTAACAATGAAAACTTTAAACTACATACTACATAGAGTGTACTCTGTTAAATTCCCCTGGATTGAAGATCACCTCAATAGACTGTTGCCTACTGTATTGATTGAATGAACTGTCTGAGCACATAATAGGCCTAAAGAATTTAGGAGGGGTGAGTGTCCCAGTGTAGACCTATAGTGGTACGGGCAATAGGCAATGCATACTGCAGGGGAAGAGATCGTGACAGAATAACTAAGTGCAATTATGAAAAATACTCTTTTTTCCACAAAAAGTAGAATTAGGTTGTGATAAAATGGCTCAAAATGAAGCTAATAAACTCCCATATTCAATAACATATGCCTGTCATGAAATGGTATCATGCCTACTGATGACCCTGCATATAACGGACAAGTAATATTAGGTTTCGAGACGGAGGCGGTTTTTACCGGTATTTACCAGTTTTTCCCGGTTTTTACCTGGTTTTTACCGCTTAGTGGGAAAAACAGATTTTTCCCGGGAAAATGCCAACCCTGAAAAGTTGTGACACGACTAAAGTGATAAAGTTGTGTAACAATAAGATAAGTACGTTGTACGATTGTGAAAGAGTGTATCCTTATTTCATATCTCCCATTTTGTAATACGACCATTGATATTAAGAGAAGACTGATGTCGTTGCATTTGCAATGCTTATTTACCAATAGGGAGGAGGGATGGAAGCTGGGGGAGTGGTTGGGGGGGAGATGAAGTGTAATGGAGGGTCTCTCCGACCTTTATTTCAACCTGTTGTACAACCGTCAAAAACAAATTCACCAGAGACAAAATTCTGAAAGTTATGAAATGAGCTGTCGTGCTTTCGATTTGTAAAACAGCCGACAGTTTGCACTTCAAGACGATAAGCACATCGAAGAACTTAAGAAAGAGAGAAGGCGAATCCAGGAACAGCTGAGAAGGGTGAAGAGGTACGAGGAGAAACTTCAAAAGGAAGGACAGAAACCAGAGGCGGCGGCAAAGTCTCCTGCCCTCACCAAGAAACGAAAGAAGGAAAAACCAGAGAAAGAGGTCAAGGTAAGGGGAAAATTAAGATGAGAAGATGATGAGAAGATGCCAAAGAGTACTTCTCTTTGGCTAGACATAAATCCATATTCATGACAATAGGTTTGAACTCATTGAAAAACTTGTTCTGACCATTTCTGACCAAAGAACAAAATGACTTAGTTGCTGGGAATCCTGTAATTGTGAGTACAAGTGTGAATAGTAGATTTTTAAACAGCCTTGAGTACAGGTATGAGTACAAATCTAGTGTTAGGAAGTGTCAGTGCATAATGCTACGATATTAGTCAGTATACAGACCCACTACAACCCCGGTCAAACTAGTCAGTTTGGATGGTCCCTTGGTATATGTGTTGAGTACAAGACTCTAAGCAAATATCTAAAGTGGATTTCCAGATCGTCCAAAGTACGAGTACAAATCAAACGAGGTTGAGTACAAGCACTGGCCACTATGCTAAAATGGAAGTACGAGCACAGAACTACTAAGAGCTCGATCAAGACAGTCAGTTTGTAAGAGTCTTGTAGTCTGAGTAAAACAGCATGAGTACAAGACTAGTGCAAGTAGGATTCCTCCTAGGTATGTCTATGAGTACAAATACTCTAAGCATTAGAAAGAGGATTTCATCTGACACTAGTATCTAAACAAGTTTTCAGAAACGCCCAGAGTACTAAGTACGGGTACAAATCGATAAGGGCGAGTACAAGCACTGGCAATTCTGCTAGAATATGAGTACTCACGGGAGGACTCACCCTCAAGTCCTGTTTGTGGGAGACTCGCAATGACTCTGCACCTGTAATGTTACTCTCATCAAGTTAAAACAGAAACCAGAACGACGAAATATGAGTACTCACGGGAGGACTCACCCTCAAGTCCTGTTTGTGGGAGACTCGCAATGACTCTGCACCTATATCATTACTTCATCAAGTTAAAACAGAAACCAAAATGACGAAATTGACTCTTTGATGTTGATTCTGTTTTCAAATCTAGATGAAATGTGGGGCTTGCGGACAAATGGGCCACATGAGAACCAACAAGGAATGTCCGATGTACGACAAGAAGCCGAGGGAGAATCAGCCGTCCGTCCTGGTCGCGATGACCGAGGAGCAGGAGGAGAGGATGGAACAAGAGTTACCGGCAGAGGAAGACGACGCCTTGGTCAAGACGGAGGGAACCAAGATTGTCTTTGCAAAGTCTGTTTTGGATCAGTAAGTTGGCTAAATATTCTCAAAAAATAATCTTAAATAAATATAAAATAAACCTGAAGGATTTACCAGTTTGGTGATGTGAAATGGATATTGCCTCGCTTCCATTAGTTTTGATTTTGTCATTTGCTTTTCTTCTTTTTTTTGATGCTTGTGGAAGGAGGGACTTCAAAAAGTTGCTTTTGTTGTTGTTGTTTCTTTTATGATAAAACTGAAAAAAAAAAAAATGTTGGTGGAAGATGGGACTTTCAAAAGTTGTTTTTTTTTTTAAATAAAAACTGTTGGAAGAAAAGATTTAGTCACTGTGGTAAATTTGACCCTCTGATCATAGTTAACTTACTGTACACAAAATTAAGGATATAAACTGAATTTCCAGTGTCAATAAACATTGGACTTTGTTCTATTTTTAGCGCTGACACGTTAAGACGCAAGTCCCTGGTACTCAGATTTCCAAAAGAGAATATACCTGCTAAAAAGAAGAGGACTAATGACACGGAGGAAAGCCTTGATTATTTGAAGGTTAGTATTCGCTTTATTATAAATAATGGCTGTCTGGTTGTGTCTGGTTATAAATAATGGCTGTAAATGATTTAGTATAAATAATGGCTGTCTCAGCAGACGAGTAAGTTTATAGTAAAGCGCATCACAAAGAATAAAGAAAAGACTAAGGTTTTAAACATTTGTTAGAAGCGACCCGATACTCTTTCGCATTTATTCTTCTTCTGTGGTACTTGAGTTTATAATAGTATGGGATCTGTTAACAGAGTGTTATGAATCTTTGCAATAAGATAAGTGTCATAATCAAGCCTATCGCAGAGGTCCTCTTGTCATCATTAATCGGTAGTAAACAAAGACATTTATATGTTTAATCTTTCATATGAGAGTGATTATATCTGAAATATGAATTGAAGCATCCTTCTTGAGACCCCTCAGCACAGAAGATTGGCATAGCTTTTGTCATTGATTGATTGATTGTATGAACAAGTCTGCATCATCCATTCCTCTAAGTATATGATGTATTGCTTCTGATATCTTAGCTAAGAAAAAAGAAAGTAAAACAGGTTTACTGGTAGCAAAGAAGGTCTCCACTGAGATCTTCATGGTTTTATACTGTTATCTTATGAGATTTTCCTGATGTTTCAGCCGTTTCTCTGGAATCCCTATAATCCATTAAGATTGCAAAAAGAAGCCGTTTGTCGCCTTAGGTGCAACTGTTTCCCTTGGTTTGAAAAGTGGGAATTAGATAGTCTAGTTTGGTATGCTGAAAGTTGGAATCCTCAATTTTCTGATATTTAAAGGAACATGGACTGGGAGAAGCAGTAATGATATTGTTTTAGTGAAGGTGAAAATGTTAACAATGCAGATATGAAAAGAAAAAAATGGAAATGTCCAATGTTGTTCTTTTATGTGTAACGTGATGTTATAGCTTATTAAATAGGACAGGTCAATGATGATGATAATGATGGTGGGAGTCATGGTGAATTTCTGAGTAAGAGATTATAAAATAAAATGCTCTCTCCCATTAATTGCGTAGCATGTCAAAAATCAAGGTATATAATAACTTACAATTTGTTTTGTTTTGAAAACTTTCAGAGAAGAAAGCAATCTATCAACAGACGAAGAACAGATCCTTTGGTGACTCTGGGTACATTACTTGAGAGTATTCTCAGTGGCATCAGGAAGATTCCATATGTGAGTAGAGGGTACAGAGTAATAATGGATGGGGGGAGGGGGGAGTGGAGGGGGTTGGGTGGTGCTCCTGTTGGTACCATTGTAAGGTATGGCTTACTCTGGGTACATTACTTGAGAGTATTCTTAGTGGTATCAGGAAAATTCCATATGTGAGTAGAGGGTACAGAGTCATAATGGATGGGAGGGGGGGTTGGGTGGTGCTCCTGATGGTACCATCGTAAGGTATGGCTTACTCTGGGTACATTACTTGAGAGTATTCTCAGTGGCATCAGGAAGATTCCATATGTGAGTAGCAGTAACAGAGTCATAATGGATAGGGGGGGGGGTCGGG
>KN885240.1:0-16315 GCA_000934455.1 Apostichopus parvimensis
GTGTATTTTCTGGGATCGTTGGTGGTGGCTAACACTTCTGTTACACCTCATTCGAAACTAGGTCAGATTACCGGCATTAGACGTTTCTTTTTGCGCCAGTCTTCACTCCCTTTAACGTGACTGTGACAGGGAAGACCAAAAACTATTCCACATTCCTGTGGTGACAAGCCCCATCATTGTATCTTGTTCCTACCTACAGTAGTTCTATAGGTGCTGTATGAAGATAACTTAGACACTGTGTCTAAATTAGGATGATGATGGGACTGTAGGAGATAATGTTTGTGCTGTACAGTCCCACACATTATACACTGCTTGTCTGTAGGCAAAATAGGTGCTGTATGAAGATGGCCAGTATGACATAAATGTTAATGTGCTGTGCAGTCCTACACATTGTACACTGCTTGTCTGTAGGCATAATATGTGCTGTATGAAGATGACTTAGACACCTGTGTCTAAACTAGGATAATGATGGGACTGAAGCAAGGCCAGTATGACATAAATGTTAATGTGCAGTCCCAAACATTATACACTGCTTGTCTGCAGGCATAATAGGTGCTGTATGAAGATGGCCAGTATGACATAAATGTTAATGTGCTGTGCAGTCCCACACATTATACACTGCTTGTCTGCAGGCATAATAGGTGCTGTTTGAAGATGACTTAGACACCTGTGTCTAAATTAGGATGCTGGTGAGACTGAAGCTAGGCCAGTATGACATTGATGTTATGTGCTGTGCAGTCCCACACATTATACACTGCTTTGTGTGCAGGCATAATGTCTTTCATTCGATATTGATTCAGCCCTGCCGCAAGGGGATTTAACAGCTGCTGCAGCTTTTCTTGTTAATGCAGTGCCTTACTTCTTCGGGAAGTGAGGCTTCTTTGCGAAGTGAGGCTTCTTCGTGAGGCTTCTTTGCGAGTTCCTGCTTGCAGGAGATTCTAAAATGCATACATATATACACATACATACTTTTGACAGATTTTTGTGCATCTGGTTTATGAACCTGACTTTGTCCTCTGTGAATCAAATCATGACAATTGTCATTATTTACAAGTTGTGTATTTTTACTTCACAGTAGCTTTTGTTTTTAATCTAAATTTTTAATCATAATTCTAAATGTAAAATGACCATCTAAATTTTGCAAGAGTTTTGCAGTATCATACTTTTGCCAAGTAAAGGAAGAATAACATACATGACAGCGTCTTAGTTCCACCAAAGTCGTACCAGGAAATGATATGCAAAGGTTTCAAAATCTAGGAAGAAGGTGATTTCACTGCACTAAAATTTGTCACAGGAAAATTTAAGTTTAGTCTGATGGAAGAAATTCGAATAAAATGGAATAAATTCTAAGCATCTGTGAGTGGAATTGAATGCCAAATTTTCACCAGGAAACTTACAGTTTGGTCCTCTTTTCAGCAGTTGAAGAGGGAAAAGAAGGGATAAAAAACCATATGGACTATCCGTTTTAACTGTAAACGGCTGGTTCAAAAGATTACGCAGTTTAATAATAATAAGTAATATTTATATAGCGCATAATCAGCAAAGCTGCTCAATGCGCTTTACAAATGTAAAACCTAAAAACAAATAGAAACAAAAACCAAAATATTAAATATATAGAACCAATAAGGTAAAAGATGTATAAACCAAAAGCAACAATATAAAAAACACATATAAAAAAAATAAGAATAAAAATAAATAATAACACAATAACAAAATAAATATTAAAAAAAAGCCCAACACGCAAAAGTCCAAAAAAAATTCAAAAGTAAGTAAATAGTAAAATAGATTAATTCACAATTGCACAAATGCAGCATCCGTACATCTCCCATTTACTGTGAGGACTCTGTACTTTGTATTTACAGTTCATGGCGTGACCCCTGACATGACGAGAGAAGGAGGCAGCATCCCGGTGACCCTGACCCTGCAGAATGCCACGGGCAAGAACGTCATGCTGCTGCCGATGGGATCGTCGGACGACGGAGCCCACTCACAAAATGAAAAGTTCAATATTTCCAACTACATCCAAGGGGTAAGAGAAAAAAAGAAAATTTTCACCAGCTATCGAATGCTGTCTAAAATGGCATTTTCTTGACTCGAGAGAAAGTGTTTTAATTTTGAAAGATTATTCACTAAACTTGAAAGTGAAAGCGAACTTTGGTTTTGATCTTAAATGTGAATTTCATATCTAAAAGTAAATGAGTTTACTTTGGAGATTGATATGATGGAATTAAATCTTCTGTCCTATTTCACCAGAGAGAGGTATGAAGGAGGGAGTAGGGGCGAGAGAGAGGAAGGCACTGCTCTCCTCTCAAGAGATTGATAATTTTATGACCCGTATCAAAGTACCGACGACTTACATATGCCTCCAACAATTCTTTTTTTTCTATATTGTTTGTGTCTTTAGATCAAATTACTTGGAGCCTACTTTGAGGAAGTTGCAGGACTCTAGTGTGAGTTAAAGACAAACAGCCAGCTGTACTCATCATCATCTTTCATACGCAACGCCTGAAACATTTAACCGTAAAGTTTTTGGGAGTTGCCAAGTAAAATTTTCCAGTACTTTTTGTGTAATTAACATTTTTATCAAACTTATCTGTCACTTTTCAAATAAATAAACAGGCCTATAGAAACCATATTAATACTGAGGTGGAAATGAATACAAGGGATAAAGTTACAAATGTATTGATAAAATTCTAACACAGCAAAACATGACAACAAATTTGGTTAGTGGTGGTGTCACAGACTATTTAGGTGAAAATAAATCATAAGAAAAGTTGGATGTAAACCAAATTTACTGTTGTAAATACTTATAATGGAGATCAAATTGTCTTTTCCAGTTGTTTTCTTGCCCTCGTATTATTCTGGTCGCAGCAAACATACCAGTGCCATCAGCTGCTAGAGGTTTTACTAACTACACATTCCAAGTACTTACATTGTTTTAGAAAATTCTTTAAAAGGAAGTTATCTGCTTAATATTTCAGTTTAGTACATTTCATGATATCAGCAATCAATCGCATAACAAAAGTGTCTTTGAAAATGCAAATTTTAATTGTTTTTTTTTCTCCTAAGAGGCTGTCCTCCAAATTTCCAACTTCGTGCAAATTGTTTGGATCAAATAGATCTTAACCATCTTTTTATTTCAAAGAAATTAAATTAAATTTATAACGGTGGACATCTTCGAGCAGCTGCTTTCAATTGTTTTCTCTCCTTCTTTTTTTTTGGAGGGGGGGGGGGGTTGGAGAGCTTAAAAGTGTTTGTATAATTGTAAACTTTGGCTTTCTTATTTGCAGATTAGATCATCAAAAATAGATTTTTCATCAAAATAATAGTTTTTAATAAAACTGATATTAATAGTAGTAATCCCTTAGAAGGAAAGTGTAGAGGAAATTTAACTTTTGACAAATATGAAAGAGGGATATATTTTAAGAATCCTGGTTAAATTTGCATCCAATTAATACCAGTTTTCATCGTTTGGGAAGTTGGCATATCGTGCAGCAGAAGTGCATGTCAAGCAATAAGTGTCATGTCTTAGTAGCACACTAACAAAGTTCTGCTGGCCGGTGGGCGTACTTAACCTTCTCTGGCTCGCTTGACTTGAGTTTTGTTTGTCAGATTGGGTTGGTTTGGTAGTGCCGTTTGGCCGTGACGTTTAGATTCCCGCAGGGCGGGTCACTTAAAAAGTACTAACCAAGTTCTGTTTTTTGTTTCTTAATTACATTTTTTTGGGTCAAAATTGGGATGTATCCCAGTACGAATACCCTGCAGTCATTATAACATTGTTAGCCTGACATCGACTTATGTAAAGTTAGGACCCTATGTAATCCTATGTCAAAACCATAAAGTGAAGAAAGTAAGGAAAACCATACATTTTATTTCTTCTTCTAACAGAGTACTTCTATGACATCACACCTGTTTGCTTCAAGTTTAACTTCCGTAGAAAACTGTGACAATTTCAATTATTGATATCTCAAGGACGCCCCCTATGTAAGAATGGAAGTAAATAACATTTCACCTGGATTCTTGGAATGTGTTACAATTTTTATCCAGTCTCGATCTGGGCTTCCATTTTAAATGATCTCAAAATTGTGTTACCTGGTTTGCTTTTTGTCTTCCAAACTGATTCAGTTAATTAACTATGTTACTTAATTATGAGATTACAGATACTGATGGCGAATATCTTCACTTCTGTTGGTTGAAGTAATCATGCAATGAACCAAATTTGTGTGGTGAAATCTAAGCAGAGTGACTTAAATAAAAAGAATTTACAAAACTGATTGTTCTCGTCTCATCTTCCTCCTTTTTTTTTGGTTCTTCTCGTGTCTTTCTCCTATTGGTCCTAACCCTGGTTTCTTCCATAATAATAATAATAAAGAGACATTCTATGAATTTTGGGGAAAGCTAGCATCTCTGATACCGAAAAGATTTTTCATCTCACAGTATGTTTGTTTTCTCTGTATTAAGAGTGGCTAATGCAAAATGTGCATTCATACCACAGTAATTTCTTCGTTGCAAACCTGCGTAAATGTTCGGCGTCCCTCAGACCACGTGCTTCCGTTTTTGTTTTGTTTTTTTTTTTTGGGTTTTGGGGGGGGGGGGTTTGTCAATATTCGTGTGTAAACTAATGTATTTCATTTTCATGAATCGTCAAAAGTAGCCATTGGAGTTTGAGATATTTAATCGACATTGCTTAAAGAGTTATTTACATACTTATCATTGTCGTTGAGCTGGTTGTTTGGAAATACTGCAAAGCATGGATCCGTAAATGTTGGATCAGTTGCTCTATGGTTGGAGTCTGTGCTTCGCTAGCAACACGTAGTGTACATTGAAGTACGTAGGCAATACACTCACTGCATGAATAGTATGTATGTATGTATGTATGTATGTATTTTAGATCCTCCTGCAACCTTTTAGTTTACTAAACCCGCCAAGCAAGTTCATTTATAAAACGAATCCAGTTCGGAGTTTCGATTTGCGAGAGGGATTTTGGGGTAAATGAGAAAAAAAAACCTCCGCATTCTTACAAGTGTTTTAGACCAGTAAGACCGCTTACATGCTATGCAAGAAATGAATAATCCAAGAAACACTCGAATTATGACTACGTGTTGTTAGGTACGGTGATATGATGTTTCCTCACAGGCTTTCAGTATTTGCGCACGTGCAGATGAAACTCCGACGTTCGATCAGGCCTACATATATACATGCATTAATTAACTGCGTGGAATTTAGCGAGATCTGCACACTGTAGGTACAGGGATTTTTGAATAGTAGGTCGTTGGTAGGGCATCTGCCCTAGATATTGTGTACATTATTGATGTTCGATCGCAGGACGCAAACTTTTTTTCTCGAGTAACAACACTTTTACTCGTTTTACTTGATTTTCGACATTCACAGCATACAGTATGTATACTACAGCATTTGAAGAGCTCAATATTAAATTAGTTAAATAGTGCAGTATTTTTATGCTGGTATACTAGTTTGTCGCGACACTAGTTTTGGCTTTATGCACACATATGCATATGGCCACATTATATAAGGAGTTCAAAGTAAATCAGTTGACAGGTGCAATATTTTTATGCTGATATGTTGTGTAGACACTCAAAGTTTTGCTTGATTTCTGACATTCACAGCATATGCATAGCCAATATGCATTATCACAGACGCTTTGCGTTAGCGTTGTACACCGTACACTGCATTACAGGTCGTCCAGGCATGCATATATGGTCTACCGCGAAATTTCTCGCTACGCTCCGCGGCAATTTGAGTCATATTGAAAAGCATTCGAATATCATAATTGATGGATAGGTGATCCAACGTAGCACACATTTATCTTCACTTAATTTGTATCAAATAGCAAACAATGAATTGATTTTATTTCCAAAGGTAATTTAAACCATGCATTTTATAGCCCCGGCAACAAGTTAAATGTACGGATTAACAGAATCGCGGACGGGCTGGTTTTTCACCCTGGGCAGGCGCGTAGCCAAGGGGGAGGGGGGAGGGGCGACCCCCCCCCCCCCCTCTTGAGCATATATTTTGTGTATGTTTTTATGATATCGCTAGTAATTTCAAAATAGAAAATGCTTAGATGCAACTTACAAGGCCTGGGAAGTGCCATTTCCAGCGATCTGGGAGGCATTTTCAGCCAAAATTTGCTTGTACGATTCGCGCCAACACATGGTGGTGCTACGCTTAGATAGTTTGCAAAACATATATACGGCTCTGATAGTTTGCCTACAGGTTCGCCCCTCCCTTGGCAAATTCCTGGCTACGCGCCTGACGTACCCTGGGCACTTTTTTTAGTTTATTTAAACCAGTAAACTGTCGTAGAAAACCAGCAACGAGTTGAATGTATAGATTAATAAAAGTGAGACTTGAGTCTGTAAGCTATATCATAAGTTCAACATAGCCTAATCAAGTTTAACAGTTTTACCCAAAGCGCTTGTGACCCGTCTAAGGGTCTCTGGTTTACCGCCATGAAAAGTGTTATTCAGTCAACGTATAATCAGTGTATACCTCCGGCAGGCGATATTTTTTTTCGTAGTACAGCGAGGGGAAAGTCATGAATTATTCATGACTTACAGAAATTTCCTGTTGAGCAGAAATGAATTATTCATTTTTCACTTGTAACAGCGAACAGCGCTGTTGTACAACTTTGCGCAAGCTCGTGATCACGTACACTGAATCATTGGCAGAAAGTGTTTTCCATCACTTACGTGCTTTGTACATGAGATTATGTTGAACGTAAAAAGCCTAGGAAAAAACATGACCGTAACCTCGTGTTTCTGTTCAAATGAAGATACCTACGAGAATGTCAGTGCCTTGGCTGACTTGGAGGTAGGCATGAGTGTACTTTTTACTTTTTTACTTTACTAACTATAGTGTGGCTCTTGTTCAGTTTAATTGTTACTCTTTGTATTTCCATTTCCTAGTCCGATTAGCTACGACCCTACGATTAGCTACGACCAATCGTCACAATTACAAGTTAGTGTGCTAATAATGCCTCTTTACACCCTTCCCCTATCAATCACTCACACCAAAACCATTGGGAATTCGCATCATGTCCACTTAACTTTTATTTGTGTACTTTCCAGACCCAGGCATTCTTCACTGTGACTGGTCAAGGGAATTATGAGCCTCAAAAATCTGCTCGTCCACTGGATACTCGCTTCACCATACAACATTTTTACTAATAACACACAGTACTTACCATTCATATCGTCACACCATACAAAATACGAACTTTATTACACATCATGTACAATTAGTAGCCCACATAACGTTTAGTTGTTCGCTATTGCTTTACGTGGCTGAGAAACAAGTAATCTGAATATTTATTAAAATGTATGAATAATTCATGTCTTTCCCCTCGCTGTACTACGAAAAAAAATATCGCCTCCGGCAGCCCCTTTGGTGGAAATCCTGTCTATATTGTCGGTTGATGAATAAAGCACAACTTAACAACAGTTGATGTTTACAGAGTAAACTATATTTCTTGAAAGAAAGTAGGGTCAAAATTCACACTATAATACACATGCATATGCTAGCTTGTTTCGAATAGGTGCAGTGAACGGTGAAGTTAGTTCACAATAGAGATGGGACAATCTTTTGTCGCTATATGCAGCGTAGAAAACCTCTACATGTTTACTCAGCTGAGACTTATAAATTTTGTCGGTTATGATATAATGTAATACCATTTGCACCATTATACCGAGGGGAATTGCTGCACGAAAGGCTGTTTGACTACTATATATGTGCCACTGAGCTTGTGCGTTCTTTCAAGTCTGGGAAATTGTGTACGTTTTTTTTTTTTTTTTGGTTGTAATTAATGCATTATGTTCTTAATGGTAATTTTTGGTTGCATAAGCTACGCAAGTCATCTTAAGTTAAAGAAGATTTCTTTCCAGTTACGTTAGGTAAATATAGCTTTCACTGATATTACAAAGTTAGTTATCAGAACCATTAAGAGAAACTAGGAACATAAACAGTGCTTACCAAACTCATAACCATCCGATCGCTTTCTAGGAGGGTCGCTTTGTTACTTTACATGACAGTATATTGGTGAATCTTATATGTGTAATATGTCAATGGAAGGCTCGATTTAATTAAGGCAAAGATATCTTTTGATGAATTTTAAATAGGACACAAACACAACCATCATCTTAAGCTTATCTACATATGGCAGAGTTCTTTGTGAAGGACAACTTTTCCTAACAGCTCAAAACTTCTTGTTCCGTTAGGCTGAGATATCCTAGTTTAAAACTCGTGTTTGGGGTTATCAGTTTGTACAATCTCTGCTTTCATATAGTGTCATTACGACCTGAAAAACTTTTATATTCTCTTTATTTTGTTTTCAGTATTTTCAAGGTAAAATGTCATATAAGTCTTGACTTTTTTTTATTCACGTTGTGTTTTAGATTCATCATTTGTAAACCCACCTCCGTTACAGAAAATAAAACTTACACTAAAAACAAAGAATAACATGAAAAATATATGACGAACATGTGCATGACTCGATGATGTCATATTTATACTTGATCAAGTCTTCGGCCTTGTGTGCGAAGGAAGTTTATTAATCTGTGATATATCTCCGTTATGGAATCAGATTTAAACTGTTAGAGGACGTTGTTTATAACATATATCACATATATTAATAATGGATGGTTGGGTTTACTGGGGGTAAATGTTATAGTATCAGAAGGTTTGATTTTATAGTCCTCAGTCAAGTCTTTAGAGTAAAGATACTTAAAGATCTTACAAACTTTAGTGTCGCATGCATGGTTTCAATTGAACTCTTGATAAACTCTAAACAGGTGCTGAAGCAGTCAGCAAATTCTTGAACGTTCTGACTTTATGACTTTTTGGACCTGAAACCAGCATGAACAATTCATTTGTATTTTCGAGTAAAAGTCTGATACGACGATTTGGGGATATTTTTTTTCAAAGATCTTTCCCTAAACTTGAAGTAGACTAATCGGATTATAGTTATTTGGATTAGAATGGGATTTACTTGGATTTGTAAGGAGTATAACAATAGCCTTTTGTTTTCCAAGGAGAAGGAAATATCCTACTTTATAGGTGAGAATATTGACAAGTTTAATGGGATTCCTGGTAAAATTAACAGGACAATGTTTTAGCGGAAGATAACAAACACCGTCATGAACTGGAGAGGAGTATACTATAACGGTATTATTTGTGTTAGCGAGCGCTACGTTGCAGTCAATAACAGTAAAAGGGTGGTAAGTAATTCATGCTCTTGTAGAGGAATATCCATGAAATTGGCATTGAAGACTCGCCCCAAACCGCGTGCGGCCATCTGAAAAAGTTAACTTTCTGTTGCTTGCAAGTGACGTTTTGTTCGTGTCGCTACAAAATGCAGACAGTAATAAAATGTGATACCTTAATTGTTATCTTTAGCTGGACCTGAGATGTCCATCGCTGTATATAGTTTGTATACTGTGTTGTGGGTATTAGCCGCAGCTGTATGTACTGACTGTATACACTAGTGTCTAATTACCGACGGTAGCAAGCTGTGTGTGTATTTTCTGGGATCGATGGTGGTGTTTAACACTTCTGTTACACCTCATTCGAAACTAGGTCAGATTACCGGCATTAGACGTTTCTTTTTGCGCGAGTCTTCACACCGTTTAAGTAGTAGTATCTTAGGAATCTGATTAATACGTTATTAACCGTTAATTAACATACATAATTACTAACATTAGCCTAAGGTATTTAATATAGATTTTATGATGATAATTGTATAGAGTAACCAAACCTGACATTGCTTTCGTTAAGCAAGACCGACAAGGAAGGGGGTCCAGTTGGCCTACTATTTGAGAACCCATTGTCTCCTAAGTTCAATTGACATTCTTATTCAAGTGCATATCAGCTTTATAGGGCAAAAATATTTATCGGCGTGAACTTTGTTATCGAAGCCAAGCTAAATCTGGCAGGTTCTCGTAGTGGCGTAGCGCAGACGGGTACATCGGGATAGTGCCCCTCCCCCAACCTCTTCTACTTCTGGGGACTTTGGGCCCAATCAAATTTCGGGGTGAGCCCAACCCTCTCCCCATCCCCACCAGCAATGGCAGGCAACATCTTACAAATATCTCCTGAAGGACAATACATAAACAGATATCATGTACACACGGTACAACATAATCAGTTGAAAATTCTTCAACATTGTTACAAAAGTGACAACATATGGCAACCTCCAACCTTTTTTGAAAAAGATTTCTTAAAGGGAAGTGGGGGGGGGGGCACTCCCACGGACGACTTATAAATATTTCCCTCGCAACTAATGAAGGTCGTTGCGCCTCTGGGGCTAGAGCCTATACCGTGAAATGTATAGTCACCAATACTCTCTTTTCCCTGGTGTTTGCTACTGGCAAGGCCTAGCAAAAAAAAAGAAACAGATAACGCAATTTGTAATATAAAATCCTTATGTGGTCTTTGTAACCTTCATAAAAACCCACATGTGACCGAGATGTAAACTGCAAAGTATACTCACATTAATTGCCCATATGCATTGAACCTATATTTACTCAGGCACATAGAACACAATCGGGCATACATTGGTTTACCCACACTCATTCGCCCAAGTAAAACTCATATAATCCACGTGGAACCTAATCAGACATACAAACATCTCCCACATATTTCAAACCCGCATATAAACCCAGTTGTAACACAGATGGATGCTCATTAATATCCTATGTAAAATCAGTCATCCTGAATCCTGAATTATCACGATTTGTAGCCCACATCCAACCCACATTGGCGATGCTAAAGTTAGCCCACGGATCTTCACCCAAATATATTTAATACAAATACAACACTGGCCCAAGTAGGCGCTCCACGGTGAGCCCACGCTCATATTTACCTCCACGTAAGACCCACATAGGGCCGAAACTGTTGTAATGGCTGGATTTGGACAACAAAACGTTTTTAGCCAATACTTAACCCGACAAATGAAGTTTCAGAAGAGCTCAGAGGTAAAACTGAGACACCCGTCCGAAAGGAATTTTTTATTACTGATATCATGTGTGATGATATGGACACGTGTTAAGGTGGCACTTAATTAATTAACTGGTGCACAGATTTAACTCAAAAGGCGCCCATGAGTCCATTGAAAAGAAAGAATACAATGTTGCCATGGCTACTTGCGTAAGTACGAGTAAAAAGGGCAAGGAAAAAGAAGCATTTCACGGAAATATATTCTTCATAGTATCTATGATATACTTATTTCATGTCACTTGATCAATGTTGAAGCAATCGTTCATCATTTCTATACGTAGTCACTTCTATTTATTGTCGAGTTTTTGATATAGGCTACCCTAAGTCATTCTGATATAGTTCCTTTATGAACGTAATTTTCAACAAAAGTCTTTTTTAAAACCAATTTGCAGAAACTTGTGACAACAAAATATGACGTCTACAGGGCAAAGCATGGAGCTACTCACGGCTGTAGAGAAGAGGATTCAAGAAGATAACATTAAAAACATTCGCTTTGAGTTTCTTGATACCAACGCGGTCGCTAGATCTAAAACCATTCCTGCTCGCCACTTTAAGAGCACCGCCTTATCTGGAATCCTGTTTCCAGGTGTCGCTTTTGCGTGGACTGCAAGATCAGACATACCATTTGAAAGCTCTATCGCTAAGAAATACCATTGCTCTGATCTGGTATTTCTACCTGATCTGTCCACGTTCGAAGTATTACCATGGACTCCAAATACAGCGAGAGTGTTCGTCTCAGTATCGGACATTAGTGACGGCGACAAGGCGTTAATCGATCCACGAAACGTCGCTCGGGCTCAGTTAGAGAAGCTCAAGGACAGAGATTTGAGTATCTTCTCATCATTTGAATACGAGTTTTGGGTAGTGGATGAAGAAACTAGGAAACCGATCATCGATGGCGTAGATTGCTACGCCACCATTCGTCTCGCAAAGCACCAAGCATTTTTTGACAAGGTCGCTGAAAATCTCTCAAAAGCCGGAGTCGATATCGAATGCGTCGAAACTGAATACGCCAAAGGTCAGTTTGAGTTGGTCATATGCCCGACATTTGGAATCAAGGCCGCAGATAACGCCGCAACTTTCCGGACTGGTGTAAAGGAAATGGCGATGCGAAACGGATTTGTCGCCAGTTTTATGTCGAAGCCATATCCTGAAGAAGGAGGGTCATCGGGCCACTTCAATCACTCATTGTGGTCACTCGATGGTAAGAAGTCTAAAACAGGTGATCCTTCTCGGCCATATGGACTCTCAGAGATCGGAGAACATTGGATAGCTGGTGTACTAGAACATGCTCCAGCATTATCCTTTCTACAGAGTCCAACTGTCAATTGTAGAGATAGGGTGAAACCAGATACATTCGCACCATTTAACGCCACGTGGGGAGTAGACAACCGTACTTGTGCGGTTCGTTTGAAGCAAGTCGGGGCTCATGGGATCTACTTGGAGAATCGAATGGGATCAAGTGCTGGAAACCCTTACATAAGTCTAGCTGCTACAATCGCAGCTGGGATAGATGGTATCGAACGTAAGTTACCTCTTCCACCTCCGGTACCGACTAACAAGCCATCTCATATTGCTGAGCACGTTCCCCCGGACACTGCCCTCCTTCCCGCTGACATGGAGGCCGCATTTCAAGCCCTAAAAAATGATGAGATAATAGTAAGTGCTATTGGGGCCGACCTTGTCGACGCTCTTGAGTCAGTAAGACGTCTTGAAATGACCACATTTGCTGCTAACAGTGATGTTGACAAATTTGAATTGCACAGGCGTATGTATTTTGATTACGTTTAAACAAATTGAAAAAAAAATTACAGAGGATTTAACCGTTCCCCCTCGGAAAGAATGACGTCATAAAGCTCGTACAATCGATATCGATATATTTCTTTTTTCATGTTTTGATTTTGTCTCCAGATGAATTCATTTGGTTATATGTGTTAATCGGTAGACTTTGGTGAGCTCTTTGATCATATTCTGATCACAACAATATGAAAGAAGAATATTTCTTAAGGGTATATATTTATAAACCCTTACATAAGTTAATTGGGTTTTTTCTGTCTTCAACAGTTTAAAAAAAATATTTCTTTAAAATCAGCATACTTAGCATTTAATACGCAGAACATGACTAATGATTGTTTAATGATAATTATACATTTAATTTTGCTTTTTAACATTTGTTTGATAAAGTTCTTAAATGTTACATCAGAACATTTTGGGTACGGGATACCCCTTTTCATTCCATTCAATACATTAATCACTTTTGTCCTGGAAAGGTATTTTTCTTTGAGCTACTGATTCATCTTCTAACATTGTATTCATCGTTTCTATAATTCTTTTCAATTGATTCCGCATGGGTTGTATATCTGCTTCTTGTTCTTCTTTATTGGTACTTGCAATTTCCATCTGTTCCCTCCTTTCCAGATTTAACTTTTCTTGAGTGAGTCCGTGAATGTTGGTTCCTGCTGTATAGAGCTCTTGCTAGGAAACCTAAACTTCTAGTCTAGCATCCAATAAAACTTCTAGACTAGCATCCAATTCTTCAGTTTTACTCATAGCATTGCATTGTGTCCCCAAGTGATCTTTAAAGGATAGGCTTCTTGCCATCCTATAGTAACTCTCTTAAGTTATAGTGGGCAGTGTGGTGTAATCTATTTACGTAGTAAAAGATGTATAGCGCCACCACCTAAGAGATCAACATGGCGGCGTCCAAGTCTGTTTACGATACTTGTTAAACGTTTGTAAATAAAAGTCACCGTTTGCTAATATATACGGAAGCGTAGAAGAGACATTGCATTGACGAGTTACCGACTTGACAAAACGACAATTATCTGCAAATTGACGAGTTGACGAGATGGTAACGTGACAAAATTCAGAAAATTGACGTTTTGACGAGATAACTGATCTCGTCAATGCATCAATTTTCTGCAAATTGACGAGTTGATCAGTTACTACCATCTCGACAAAATGACAAAATGCAGATGCAGATGGTAGTTGTGCTACAACATGCGTGCATGTTGTCTGCCTGCAGCTGAATGTTTTATATACATTTTTCAGGATTTTCCGGCTGTTTTTCGTTTAATATACGGTATTCTATGAATTTCATTGCATCCTTTTTTTGTCTTTTGAAAATATTACATATTTTTGGACCAATATAAAAGTCTCCATTCTCAAATGTTACTTCATTATAATGTCTTGCATGAGGATTTAATCCATACTGCTCTAATAAACCAATCATAAAACTATTCAACTTTGTCTCTCTTTAAAATCTTGAGATTGTGAAAATAGAGGGCGTGTTTTCACCCGCTACACCATCCCCATCCTCACCCTAGTTAATGGGGATAGGAACGGAGGGCGGGTTGCAGAATGTCATCTTCACCAACAAAGGTGTCTTCACCGATGAGATCAATTTCATATAATGGGATATTTTCAGCTATTGTTACTATGATAATATCTTTGGATATAAAGTAATATTTCTTTTAAACTATAATGTTATAACTACATATTACTTAACAAAATAATGGCTACTATATTTATTGACATATACAACTGCATCCTTACATAAAACTGAAAATCAGTAGGAGGTAACATTTATTAGACAATCAGTATAGTTGCAATTCAGAGTCCAATATTCTGGAATGTGGTATTTCCGATTCTTAAATTAGAGAAGTATTATTATCATACCTAGAATAGCAGGGCTTGCGTTTAATACCGAGCATACTAGCCTACTAGCGGAAGTGCTGATAAATAACAGAATAAGGAGGTAAAGCTATTGGTAACAAAGTCAGAGTTAAAACCTTGAAGAAAGGAAATGAATTGATCGGATGACTCAGATGTTCTTAATTGTTTGAATGATTTGTGGTTTGCTAAAAACATTACTTTTCAATATGTAATAGAAATACATGAAAACTTAGCTGCAGATCTAAGTGCCGATCTTGGGTAATCTTAGGTGCCGATGACATGTGATGCTACAAATGATAGATAAGGGCAAATCTATTTCGGATGCTTATAGCGATATCAATTGCATAACACTCGAATTTGACCTACTCACAGATCTTTATGGCCCTTTTACAACGCAAGACTGACTGATATATAGACTCAGTTTTTAGCTCATATTTCAAAGATTATGGTAGAGTACTATTATTAAATTACTGCGGACATAAGAGTGGTATCTCTGTGGAATATGAAAGTGTAACATGGAGAGCTATCAAGAAATGAATAAAATTTAAAAAAAAAAAACCGGTAAGCTTGCAGTATGTGTGATAGAGTGCTTCGCCACTGGAAAATAGTATTAAATGAGGTGACAAAACTATTAATTGGAATACAGCGACTTCTAATTACCCGACTACTACGCATACTTAGTGAAGAAGATCATTCAATGTTGGTATTTTCAAAAGAGATATATCAACATGTTATAATCGCAAAATAAGAAAGACCAGTATCAATATAGAACGCGTCCCAGATCAATTGCATGCATGCTTCAGTTTTTCATGCTTTTCTTAAGCTTTTGCAACGTTTAGGCTACTTTATATCATGGAGATTGGTTTTGCAAAATTTGAATGTAAATTATTTTAGCTGATTGCAAAACCTGTCTTGAATTATTTACAGGTTTTTGTTATGTATTTATTTATTTGGCAGTCGGGTGGGAGGAGGGGAGAGAGATACGGCACACCGTCCGTGGGTATCGCGTTTCAACGTAGATAGATACACAGTGATTCATTGAGAGAGTTTCCCCATAAGGCTGCGCTGCGTTATCACATTCTAAAGGTCGAGAGCTTTCAACACCTACATGCACCATTTAAGGTCTTTGGACAGACCACGAATCGATTCCGCCATGATTACTTCACGCAACTTCCACCAACATGACATCATCGTAGACACATTTTAGAACATTTCTTGGCGCTCTTGAGTGCACGAAGGCTTTAAAACATACGTGGGCCGCCAGCAGTTACGCAACTTACGCTAAATGTCAGCATGTAATCTGATTTGAGTATAATATATCTAAAATTATTGTTTGGAAGTATATAGCCTACGACAACTAGTTCGGGAGCGCTGAATACTCCAAAATACGAAAAAGAATGTTATAGCTAGGTCGCCTATACTGTGAAGAGTCATGGTCACACGCCTGTGAGTAACATACACAAACTTGCCGGGTGGTACGTGCATAGGCGTACGGGACCATTTCAGTTTGGGGGGCAGAACTTTTTGTGCCCGAAAGTTCACGTGACACTATCTAAGCGGAGCGCCACCATCGGTTGGCGCGTAGCGTACAAGAAAATTTTTGGCAAATAATGCCTCTCAGATTGCC
>KN885240.1:27569-38156 GCA_000934455.1 Apostichopus parvimensis
AACCATTCATTATTTGTATACTATACGATGATCGTTTTAGCTGAAAAATATGAACAAGTTTCTTATAAGGACTGACTTTGATGTATCAAACAAATATTGATTTGTCTTGCAAATTTTGGATGACATGTATCATTAGACAGGAATGTGTAATGAAAAACAATCTCACAGTGTAACTGACCTATGCTCTAGTTTGAAAAAGTATCATACCTGTCATATATGGGATGGACCCATCAATTACAGAATTATTAACAGTCCTCCTCTACTCTTCATCCAAGTCCCACAAACAAAGTATTAATCATCTGGTTACATATATAGAGCTATCCCTCAACATCACCATCTGACAACAGATCAATTACTCTTAGAAAATGTATTTATTCCACATGTGTTACAGTATCCATGATTCTACAAGAAAAGACCTTTTTCCCATTTTACATACAGTAACTAAACTCCCATAGAACTCCAATTAGTTAAAGTGTGTCTTTGAATTCAAAGCTTAGAGAATGATAGTTTTTAGGGGTATTTTCTGAAAAGGGTCCAATGAATAATAGAGTCTTTGATACAATAACATCTTCTTTCAGCTTGTTGCATTATATGAGTCACTCCAAGATTAATGTATGTCGTCCAGTTACAGAGTTGTTGACAATTCATAATCATGGACGTTAAAAAAAATGAATGTAAGAGACTGACTTCTGTCAGCTTGTGGCTTTGATAAGCCAATGATCGAGGCTTCTTTGCGAGTTCCTGCTTGCAGGAGGATCTAAAATACATACATACATACATATTAACTTTCTGAATTATGGGTGTTTGCCTGCCATATTTCTTTATAATCTCATATATTTTTTGTCATTTCAGGTCTTGTCTCGCTGTCGGTCGTGGTCAGTCTTCAACTCGGTGACATGCCCGGTTATCTCTTTGTCTTCTGTTTCTGTTCGTTCTTCATGTTTTATGCAGCCCACTGGCAGACCTATGTGTCTGGAACACTTAAATTTGGTGTGTAAGTACATATGTATACATATATATCATAGCACAGTGTACGAATGCCAGCAGGGAAGTTGCAATGTATGTACCCAAAGAGGATAGTGGAGCGTGATGGTGGTGAAATCGACTGGCAATGGCTTGCGACCTGAGGATTTACGGCCAGATCAGAACTGTACGTTGTGTCCTTGGGAAATGCACTTAATGTTCGGTGCTTCTCTTTATACATGGTATATATGAGGTAATTTGTAAATATAGTTGCATGCTCCGATCCCCTCCCTCCCCCAGGAGACACGTAGATGAGGCGCACTACCCTGCCCCGGGAGCGACTGTGAATTGTGCACACCTTGGATGTGCGTGGGTGTGACAAGTTACCAATGAGGAGGTCCGAACTCGTTTTTGTCGTGTGAGAAGGCTTTTTCTTCATACAAGGGCTGTAAACATTCAACTTTCAACCTTCAAAGTTTTTCAATTTGTCTGGTATAGCATATCTGTATGCTATAAGAAATGACAAAACTGATACAAGAACAAACCAAATATGTAGCAGTTTCTGCATGTAGAAACTTAACAGTGTAAAGTCTTTTAATAATTATCATTTTTTGTTGTTGTCAAAAGTGCTATTCCAAAGTGTTAAGCATTTACATGAACAGATATGCTATGGAGTAGGGTTGGGCATGAAATGGCTACTTCAGTGAACATTTATGCCCAATCAACAGACCATAACATTTGCAGGATAAACTTATTTTCCATGAACATGGAAACATTACTGGAAATGGGAAATATGCATCATTCTGCGATGTCCATATGTGATATTGAAATAACATTTTCACAAGTAAGCCATGTCAAAACTCATCAAATTATTCATATTGCACGTTAGGACCTTGCTACGAGACGAAGGGCATCATGCGGGCAAACGTCTGGTGGACAGCAGCAAATTGATTGGATGCATTGGATGATACGAAGCCTGAAACCTGTCAAATTTGATTTCTTTGCAAGATCGTAGTGTCGAGGAATGCTCGTCACGATAGGGTCAGTAAATTGTTAGACGATGCTGGAACTGACCCAGACGACTCATTTTAGCGGCTAATAATATGATCCATATTTTATTTTTTTCTTTAGTATCGATGTCACTGAGGGACAACTACTTTATTGCTTTGTCATGCTGATATCAGGTGCAGTCGGTCCTCAAATTTGGTCTTCCATGGTAAGATCTTTTATAGAATGAATTTACAGTGTAGATGTAAAAATTTATACTTTTTAAGAAAAGTCACCCAGGAAAGAACCTGGGCACGAAAAAAACCAAACTACCGAACGACCCCAGTCCCCTTGCATCGGGACTGTAACTGTGTGATCATCGTTGGGTGTGTATCACCATTCCCATCGAAAGGGAACAGATACTCCTCATGATCTTAGCCAAAAGGCCGAGAAGCGAAGAGACATAACAAATTTGTTCTGCAAAAATGGCCATATGTGTTAGAAGTGTTGTTCTATTTTGCTGACTAAGGATTTGACAAATGCGATGAATATTTTTTTAGGATTTCCTAATGCTTTTAAAGTCATGTTTTTAAGCGATTCTTGTCGACCTCACCTTATAATCGTCAATGGTCATTGGTGACCAGGGTATACAAAATCATATCTGCCGAAACTAACTGATCGTATGTTCTCAAATTAAAGGATGTGACTGGTCAGCAAAGATTAATTAATCACCATGATCATTACAGGCTCAATTCTGCTGTACAGTCCCAAACTTGACTCAAAAAGTCCAAATTGACTTGACTTGACGGCCAAAGTTAACTCAATTTACCTTTCTGACTGAAACTGAATTTAAGGCTTAGTTGCCCCAAAACCAAATCTCTTTAAAACATATTTTAATTTATGTACCTGAATTGCCCAAAGGGCCAGTCTCAGCTTTTTAATCATTTCATATTTTTGTGATCTTGGATTAAGGCAAAGGTCTAAAAATGACTAGGTTCCTCAAATTGACTCATTGCCTCACATTAACCTGGGAACATCTTTTAAGATATTAAACTTTTATGGAATTAAATAGCGTAGCTTTGGCAACATTAACAGATCAGTGTATGTAAGTGTCGTTAGCGTTGAAAGTAGTCACATATTGTGTCGGTATTAGCTTGTGTATCGTTTTCTTAAGTTTGCTTCCACATCAATTTCAGTAATCAGTTAAACATAATATAATGTACAGCCGTTTCAATCTCACATATATTTTATACTGTAGTAAGATTTAATTAGTAAGCGTATCATCTTTTCTTCCAGCTCTTAGGCCTTCAATTAAAACTTTGGTCCATCTACTTTGGTCTCACCGTGGCTTTATTTACTTTATATCAACACTTGCAAGTCATTTTAAAAGGTGGAATCGGAAGAGCTGGTTCAACCGTGGCAGTGAGTAAAACTCATAATATAAGTTTTAAAATTTTAGTTGCCTATAGTTACTCAGAATGTCCATGTTAAATTTTAGAAAAGTCATGAATAAGATTGATCTTCGATTTAACGATACCGCACATTCGAGCTAACGGTACCGCACATTCGATTGATCGGTACCGCACATTCGATTTAACGGTACCGCACATTTGACATAACAGCAGGCGCGTAGCGAGGAATTTGCCAAGGGAGGGGCGAAACTGTAGGCAAACTTTCAGAGCCATAGATACGGCATTGCAAACTATCTAAGCGTAGCGCCACCATGGGTTGGCGCGAATGGTACAAGAAAAGATTGGCTGAAAATGCCTCCCAGATCGCCGGAAATGGCACTTCCCAGGCCTTGTAAGTTGCATCTTAGCATTTTCTCTTTGAAATTACTAGCGATATAAAAAAAATATGCTCAAGGGGGGGGCGGCTGCCCCCTCCCCCCCCACGCTTGGCTATGCGCCTGCTTAATGGTACTGCACATTTATTAAAGTAAAATTAAAGAAAGTCTGTAAGTTTGTAAGAAAGTACGGAGGTTGAGTGTCGTCAACTCCTGTTCTATCCAGCTCATTTTTGGTCTAGGTCGAGAATGTTTAATTAATGTAACCCTTTCTCATTGCTTTTTGCTAAATATTCAGTATTGGATAACCAAAGGTATACTTAAAAACTCTCCCACAATAAATTAATATTGGAAATTTGTACAAAAAAAGCGGGGAAATATTGCCACAGCATTTAAGGTATAAATGTGTTTCTTTCGTTGTGGAAGGTTCACGTTTCATGTTTTTTTTACTCCTTCTTCTTCCTTCGCAGAATACCAGCGTCATTGCCCCCATTTTCCATATTGGATCAGTCATTCTTCTGGCATTCCTTATTGCCTGGAGGTCAAAAATGGAGGTCTATCAGAGGAACCCTAATATTTATATCCTAGCCTTTGGGATGCTTTCTGCAAAAATCACCAATAAGCTGGTTGTAAGTTCTAACCCTTCAAGCATGCGAATATTTTCTTTGCAGAATTGCTGTTTCCAGTCTTTTTTTTTTGTTTTTTTTTGTGTTTGCATGTCATGTTTCTTTACTTGTTACATTCATCAATACTTTTCATAATAACTATACTAACTGAACACTGAAACAGCTGTAGTGACCTCAGTGACCTCAGTTTGTATCAGCTATTCTGAAGTTCCACAGCTGATACAGAACCATAAAGTTCCATTGTGGTCTTTCTGACTGAAGTTGGTACCAACTTTGCATCTTCTTGTTAAGTTTTGCCCCCGAGAGGCGAGAGATTGAAATTCGGAGACAATGATGTTAAGCTTTGATTGGTGAAAAGATCGTTCAACTTATCTTGCTTATCCTAGATTCAGTAAGTAATTTGCTAGGTCTAGTAAAACTGTTGTACAGGAAAGTTTGCAAACACCTGCTCTTAAAGACATGATTTTATAGCTCTGAATTTAATATGTTTACTTAACAGTACTGATGCTATATAAATGCTGTTCCAACAGATTCAAAATATAATATGTGTTGTTATAATTAAGTTTAGACCTTTTTCTTTGAACATGTATTATGTAGTATACACACTAATAAACCTATTACTTATGTAGTCAAGTTGGCATAATTTACCATGTAATAGACACTCATCCACATCTTTGAAGAAAAAAGTTTTCTTTTGGGTATCCGAGCTGATTTATTTTCAAGCTACCATGACAGACAGCACGAAATGTGTTTGAGAAATTTTGTTGTGAAGTTGTTACATGAACCCAAGATGTGAAATACATTTGACTTGACAAATTGTGTTGGTACTAAATGATTACCTCATTATTACTGCTATTTTTAAACGTCAATTTAGCATGGCCATGTGTTGCCTCGTTTCGCAGGTTGCCCATATGACGAAAAGTTCCATGGATCTGTGGGACTCGGCATTTTTAGGACCGGGCTTCCTTCTTCTCGATCAGTATTTGGATTCGTTCTTTCCAGAAAAATACATCCTTTACCTGTTTCTTGTGAGTAATCTTTATCATTTTATCATCTTTCAAACTGTTTAGGGACAAATTTATATTGCCTCTTAGCTGATAAAACTGTCAGAGAGATAAAAATTGTCCAAACCCCTATTGCAACAATTTGACCTGCTTACTATCGAAATATTTCAAAATATATATATTAACATTTACATGAGACAACCCACCCAAAGCAGGTTGTTACCCCAGTTTAGTATGGCGATGTTACTCATGCTGAATTAACAAGGCCTGACACTAGGCCTATGATTGTGGAGACAAAATAAACACAACCATGAGGACAATATGTCCCCACAAAGTCCCTTGTGAAAAAAGGGTAGTAATAATGTCCCCACATTGGTTACACATTCCACTTTCGCTGTAAACTTCAAGATACACATCAGGACTGAACAAGTTTTTGCACACTTGACCTATAATGCTTAGCAAAAGCTGAGAACATATCCTTTTTATAAATATGTATGTTCATGTATTTATACTGGATTTTTAATATACTTGAAACTTGATACTCAATGTGGTACTCATAGAACTCTAGAAACTATGAATAGTCCCCCAAATTATACTTTGAATCCATGCAAGAAAAAAACCTGAAAGTAATAAAAAGGGTATCCACTAAACGATTGGCTGCATCGGATATCGTAGAGCTATGATTTTAAAACACCTATATCCCCTCACATCACTCGCTGGTTGTTTATATTGTGCTTCAAAATCGTGCAATCATTCCTGTGATCAATATTCTGTCAGATAAATTAAAGAGAGATTAACTACTGCCCAAAAATACTCTGGAGTTAAGTTTCTTAAAACAGCTCTCTCCGAATTTAATGTATCTCCATATTTTTATACCGGTGGCCGAGTAGATAAAGGCAGTGGCAATTGAAGCAATGAGGCAAGCTTAGCAATCGGGAGGTTCATTACCCGGCCAGGTCATGGTAAGGTGGGATTTTCATCCAAGAGCGATCTACCGTTTCCCCATCTGAAATGACTTCCTAAATTAAAAAGATTCCAAATTTGAGTTAAAAAGTTGAATTGGAAGCCACTTGGCGTGTAAGTTGTAATCCATGAGCCCTTGCAGGTTTCTCCCACAGTCGTGGCCGCATAAAGCGTCGTAAAAATAACTGCCGATTATTATTGTGATATTGATTGAAACGGCTTTTTTTATCCATTTCTCTCAACAGATATGGAACACCTTGGATTTGATCCGCTATTCCACGTCAATTTGCAACCAGATCTGTAAACACCTCAATATCTATTGCTTTGACATTGTCACGAAGAGGCCATCAAACCATTCCAACAGCCAAGTGATGACAAAGCTTTCCCAATGATTGTGAAATTTTTAGAAAATCTTCTTGAACTTCTTCTTCTTTGAGATCATGTTGAAGATGTTGGTTTTTCCTTTGTAAAAACCGCCGCCATATTGGCATATTTTAATCACCGTTGTACATGACATAGTAATGTGTGATGTAAAATAGGGTTAATCCTGTCCGTGAAGTTTGTTCATTTCTGTCTCCTCTGTGAAACGATTATCTGTCTGTCTATCCCAGTTCTTTCACTTATATTCCAGGAACGAGGGGGGAAGCTCTCAATTTGTGAGGACAAACGAAATTGCGTGCGATTAAGGTGCCAGCTTATGATCCCCATTGCCTGCCCATTGAAAAAACCTTGATTATTCGTGGAAAGACGATATCACCGTTCCTCTGTAGCTAGCTAGATCGACTTTGAAGAAACTTAATCTTTCGTCAAATACAACATCGATGGCCGTTTGACAACACTGTCTGCAAAACTGGTCACAAAGTTGACCACTTGAAAATCATTTCTAGAATATGGTACGAGGTTTGCATCTGTTATTAAATATGCCGGTGCAAAAGATGGCTTGTTCGGTAGTCAAAAACTGGATGCCGTTAATGTGATATGGAGCAATATTTCTTTTGATTTGACTGAATGGCAGTGATGATAATGGCATCATAATTGTAGATGAACTCAGCAAGGAACTTTGCACACATCTTAAAAACATAATTCTTGTAGCAAAGCTGAAGACTTTCTGTGGACAAGCTGCTTTCCACAACTGCATTCACACTTTGTGAGAGTTTGAAGTTTTGTAAGACAGCAATGAATTCCATTTGAAACTGGCTGCCTGATGCTTTCAGTGTTACCAACTTGATATACTATATATCTGCCAAAGGAAAAATATGCTACAAGGTAGTATATGTATTGGAAGAAATAGATATCCAGTCTAGAGGACAATTATAAGATCGAGAAAAAAAATATCTCTATGAAATGAATTAGTTTGTAACACATGCATGAGTGCATACAAAGTTCCTGTGATGAACTCCCGTATTTTGTACAAGGTAAATATTGTGTTGGGCATTTTTTTTAAATTTTTACCAATAATGCACTTGTAAGTTGGTCGGATCCAATGTTAGGATCCAATGTTATAAGTCTTACAAAGTCATCATCCATTTATCTTATATTGTACAGTATTAGTTTACTCTTTTTTTTCCTTACTAACTTCAGACATGATCAAAAAATTGAAAATGTCTTATTGAGTAGGATAGTGTATCATTGTTATACATGATTTGTGTGGAACTTTTCAAGTGTAGTTGCCAGTTGCGAGCGTTTAGACGGAAATATATCTATGAAATCTGGGGTGACTTACCGTATACTTTGTATAGGAACAAAACACAGACTGTTTTACATTACGTTCTTACTACGTAATCCTCGTTCTCACTACGTAATTGGACAGAGTGATGTATAAAAGACCACTATGTGCGTGCAGTACTTAACGTGGTCGATACGACTAGGATCTCCCATATGTTGGATGTTCTCGTTCTTAGAGGGAGTGCAAAGACAAGTTTGATGTCGAAATTCCGTTTTAGTACCAACCATACTTTGTTTTCTCTACAAGTGTCACACATATAGTAATATTTTAAAGAATGCCTTGAAAAATGAGCTTAATGCATCGTGCAACAAATTTTTATATAAATTTCAAGGATCGAAGGAAATATTAAGTTTGAAATCTTGCATAACTATTAACAGGGAACGCTGAAATACAATGCCATATAATCACAATACAATACCATATTATCAATACGATTTATGACAGAAAATATGTAATACCATATTATCAGTACGATTTATGAAAGAAAATATGTACGATCAGATGTTCACAATATATGTCAGCATCTGTGCTTACGAACCAAAAAGATGCATGATCTAGTGAGTGCCAACATGGTAATAAAAGAAAAAAAAATCCTCTTTTTGCTTTTGTATATACACTGAAACCTTTAGAGCAGGGGTTCCCTAACTGGGGTACATGACCCCCCCCCGGTGCTGCGTGAATCATATCCCAGTACTTTTTGTTGAACTAAAATCTGATATCATATAATTTAGTAATGTACGAAAGTCGTACCTATCAACAATACAATATTATACTATGAACTTGATCTTTACAAAGCACTGTTATGCATATTCTAGTATAATAATGACTCTGATCGTGTCTCGAAAAGTTGGGGTTCGTAGACAACTCTGACATCCACAGGGGGTTCGTGGGGGGATAAAGTTAGGGAAACCCTGCTTTGAAATCAGGGCCATCCAGTAAAATTTTGGGAATGTCATATGGACTGGTAAATTTATCAGTGTGTGCATCTTGGTTTTATTACAAAGAAGGTCATATTTTTCCGATAAGGAAAACAAATTAAGATGACTGAGATAAAAGAACAGATTGGAAGATGTTGATAGATTAATTTGTTTTTGTTTTTTAAGTGTGGACTAAACTGTAATCTACGCATTTGTTTCTCATTGTAATAAGAGTAAATTGGAGCAATGATAATATGAACTCGAGCACACTCGACGACTACACATATGTTCATTGAATCATCACTCAACAGTAGGACGTCTATACCCCCCTCTCATCTGAATGTTATATTGTTATTACTGTACTCCACAATTTGATTAATGCTATGTTGTAACTGCAATTTTCTGACCTTTTCTGTTTCCAGAAGGCATTTTGAATCAGATTTTTAAGGATCCCAACCATATTATTTACTTCCATTACTGAATTTCTCATTTTTTAAACTACCTCATTTGTTCTTCCTGGTATTGGAAATTGACTGATATATTGGGTGCTTCTAAAAACTTCATTGGTGTGTTGAATTCGAGATATTTCATGGCTATGCTGCTGCTTCTTCTTCTTAAAGGTAATCCAGGGAAAACCTTTTTTTTTTTTTTGTGACACAATAAAGAGAAATTCTAAGGATCTTGGCCCATTTTGCATTCACTTCCTACGGCATGTATCGTTTTAGAAAATAACAACATTCGAAGTTGAACCTTTTTGTAAGAACATTGAACATGAAAAAAAAACAAGGAGTGGTATCATGAAATCTGGAGTGATATCATGATATGATTTGCTTCAAAATTTGCATAAACTGGGATGCATATCATTATCATGTACGAATACACTACAGACAGTCAATGGTGTGTTGTTAACGTCACATTCCCTTATGTTGGAGCCCTTTTCAATCCAAGGTCAATTCAAAGTAAAAAAAAAAAAAAAAGTGAAGACAAACAAAACAGTTTTGTGTGACACCAGGATATCACACCCGTTTTGCTTCAAGTTCATTTATGGTGCAAACTTATAAGAATTGCCATTCTCATCTCAACATCTCAGATGTGGAGAATTGGAGTAATTTGTATGCAAATTTCTATAATAATGCATTGAAGCTGACCTCTTTTCATCAGTCAAAAAGAGGTATCCTTTTTTTTTTTAATGTAGAATGAGAGATTCACATAATCACTGACGGCAGAAAAATTGCTTGCTTAGAACGAAATTGTCTAAACCTCTCATCTGACGAAACAGTTTTCACTGAGAGATAGTACTAGTGAGTAGTGTTGTTGTATTTAGTGTGTCTTTAATATATGCACTGAATGCAGTAAGAACAAACAACTCAAAACGAGCAGAGGAAAACAAGGAATGTCAATAACGCATAACAAGGGCGTAGGAACCCGGGGGGCTGGGGGGCGCCAGCCCCCCCAGTGAAAAATATGGGGGGCGGAAGTATCATTCCGCTCCCCGCTCCGCAAGTCAGAAAACCCCTTTTTCATTTCCAAATGAGAAAAAAAAATCTCATTTGGAGCACCAAATTGCATCTAAGGCCAGGTGAAAATGCAAAATTATTTACAAAATGGAGTGGGT
>KN885240.1:60532-71437 GCA_000934455.1 Apostichopus parvimensis
CAGCCAAAATTTTCTTGTATACGCTTCTCGCCAACTCATGGTGGCGCTACGCTTAGATAGTATGCAATGCCATATCTACGGCTCTGAAAATTTTTCTACATTTTCGCCCCCCCCCCCACCCTTGGCAAATTCCTGGCTACGCGCCTGAGAGAGGGTGGGGATGGGAAGGGTAGATTTTGACAAAGAATCTAACATCGAAAACTACCTTTGCAGCAGTCCGTCTAATTGCACTAAAATTTTTCTGATTATTGATGCATTATCGTGTTGTTCGTTTATGTTGTGTTGTGTTATGCTATGCTTCGCTTCTTTTCTTCTGGTTGTATCACTTTTGTCTTTTACTGTTTTGTTTTTGATGAAGCACAAACAATTGTTCTGGGTGTAAACGAAGACTTCTTCATAGGTCCATATAGGTCATGGTTACTCTTACACGTAGGCCGGCTATGTTTCAGACACGTTTTTTTGTTTTTGTACATCATAGGATATTTGTTCGAATGAGTTTTACCAAATATAAAACTGAAAGGTTTCTGGAAAGACTTTGAAATGATGTTTTCCACCGACGGTTGCCAAAAGGAATAAAGTAAACATGAAAATTATAATAAACAAACCCCCTCATAAACATGTTGCATATATAATATTTTACCAACACATACAACCAATGAGTCGTTGCACATAAACTATAAATTAAGCCAATTAAGTGGCTTTCGTGTATTTTCTGCTACACAGGGCCAATGTAAACCATTAGGCGAACTTTTAGATCGGTAATATTCGGGGCGGCTAACCAGAAAAAACGCTACCGAAAGAAAAATGCGCAGATATTGAATGTATTATCTAATCCTGGCAGGCAGGCAGGCAGAGGCCTTCTCCACCTCCATCGTAATTAGTCGGTGGTAAAACTTTCAGCCGGGGTTGTTATTTCGTTGACGAAATATTCCACGCCCCGGGGGCAGTACGGATCCAGTAAGGGTTGTTTAGTTTTTAGTATTAAGGTTTAGAGACCCAAGTATCAGGAAGCTTTACAGTAGCTTATTTAAGACCCTATCCGTGTTAGATCATGGATGAACACCGGCTTACTTCAAGCCTTCTCTTTTCGATAAGTGTTGAGAGGATAACGAGACACAGGTGTGAAATCGCTCTCATACCTGCTCCCGGGACCGACATTTAACGTCCCCGGCCATCCGACGGACGAGAGTGTCACGGCCCCGGCATCTGACTTTTTTCGAAACCAAATAAAGAACAGAAACAAACCCCTTTCCCAAGTTCACAAACCAGAAATACCAAATCCACGGAAGACTCCGCTCATCACCACTGCACTGCAACGATTTTTGAATAGGTCAAGAGAATCTGGTTCCTAGAGGAATTTTGATCCTGGAACCTAAAGGTTGTGAGGCGGACACTATAACCACTGAACCAAACCTCTGCGTGGCAAAGGATTAATCCTTTTGCCTTACGTTGAGGGTAAATACACTGAGCCCCCTTTTCAACCTCACACAAAAGTTAAAGAGTATGATTCATAGCACAATTGTGCGTTTACGCTTTAATTTATAGTGAAAATATATATCAGAACTTGCACCATTTAACGTATAAACTATTATTTTTTATATTTTATTTTTTTAGTCAAGGGAGAGACCGCTCGTCATTGGAGTCAACTTCAAAGATGCCAGGGGCACCCTCACCCTTTATAAAATTCTAGAATCGCCGCTGGACCTCCCATAAAGATGCATACCTCTACCAAGACGTGTCGGGGGAATATATAGCAATTCGTCCCACCTCTGAAACCAGTGGACGTCACTGGCATGTTCTGTATGAATAGTGCTAGTAGTACCAGACGTTTGACGACTTATTGTAACTATAGGCGCCAAATGAGTGTTTCACCGAAAACAACGGAGCCGCCCAGCCCTGCTTCTCAAAAGATCTTTAAGTCGTCTGATACCACGCCATAAACAAAACACGGTAGCCGGAAACTGTCCATATAGTCAACATGACCTATGGCATTTAACAAAACCGTCAATAAAATTCTAAAATACAAATCGTTTCATAAACCTAACTTCAAGCAAGTTTAATGTTTACTTTGCCGAAATAGAAATATCACGTCATTCCTTGACGTCACGCTTATGTCAGTGGAAAAGATGCTCGAACAGCACCTTTCCGCAACGTCAAAACGAATGTGCCTAAGCTTAGCTTTTGAGTGTTTATCCTACGCAACAGTAATGAAAATTCATCAATTACTTCACTCTAAATTATGGCGAAGCGGGTGAAAAAAATTATCATTCGTATATATGATTTAGCAATTTAGACACTTTATATATAATTTCACACCTGATGAATAGTTAACCAAGGATGATTTTAACACAGGTCATACATGTAAATAATATATAATTTCTAGCGGTAGAAAACTCTGTAAGAGAGGCATAGCCATGCAAAATTTCGGAAAGATGGCGGCCACCAAAGTGTTATTACATTTTTATTCTATTGTATTGTCCAACACCGCTTTCTACAATTAATACTTATTTCCAATTTTCGAATTTGAATTATTCTCATGATAACTTCTTATTCACCACAGAGTATTCTGTGAAAAGGAATTATCACGCAATCCATACCTTACACCAGCAGCCAATACTGATTTCGATGTCTGATGATTAGAAATGGTATTTCTAGTAAAATCAGTGTTTTATATATCATTGGTAAAGCACCATATTTACTGTATATGCTGATATCGAACCTACGTACAGTACGTGCTTCGATTGTGTGATTGCACAGTATCGAATACAACAGTAATGGAAAATGGAAGGTATATGGTATGACCTCTGACGAACGTATCAACTCTCATGTTTTAAGAGGGATAGTCTTTAAAGTATTCATCAATGGTGTCTTTGGATTTCATATCTCTCTCAGATGGATGTCGCTTTCGAGAATGAAACGATAAATGAGTTTTTTGGTGAGTACCTCACAGTCGTCCAGTAGTAAGATGCCTACCGTCTGCTGTAGCCTATTACTAAGTTAGGTGTCAGTACTGTCTGTTTACCAATGGCATTGCCTGTGTGGTAATTCGAGGCTAGGCTAAGCCTGTACATCGTTAAGTGGTAACGTAATCTTGGCTAGGTGTTCATGTTGGTGCTAATTGCTCAGTAGTATAGACGTATTGAACAGACATGACTTATCAATGCTATACACAGCAATATTAGAGAAGTTTTAGTTCTATAAAAGATAAGGCCTGCACATGCTGTAGGCCAAAAGAACTACTGTGTACACCAATGACTAAACTTTATAAAGTCAACAGGCCTAACCTAATTCACAGTGAAGCTAAAGCCAAAGGCATGAGTTGGTGGTTAGTTACGCAATGGCCGGGCTGTAGATTAACAATTGCCCAGTTGCCAAGGTAAGTGATATTTATGTCTTGTCTCAATTTTCACAATTGGGCAAGTGATGGATGTGTAAATTATACAAACAAAATATCTACAGTACTATCAAACCACAAAGTTCTTGATTCGTCCTTTGCAAGAATGTTCCTTTGTCAAGATGATCATAACACTTTTTATGTACAGTAAGTCAACAAGGACTTCACTGTTTGCAATGGAAACCACACACTATCAGCCCATTGACTTTTGTCAATGAGAAATCACCATTGGGAATTAACTGTAAAATGGTTCCCTATTTGCAAATATACAGGAATTTATCATACATGTACGGAAGTTCTTCACAAACATCATGGAGCATTCCCTCCATTTGTAAACACAGTGAAAGCATCATTAAAATCAGATTTACTAATTATTACAGGGAATGGGTTGAGCTTACAAAGTATGCAGTTTGTTAAAAAGCATTCATTAATATGTTTTGTTCATATCTTAACCAGTTAAAAGAGTTTGCTGAACATGGAAATCATGACAGCTTGGTAATGCGCAGATAACCGTTACACAGTAGAGTATATTAGTACTAGCGGCCCTAGAAGACTACTAAGAATAAACATCTATATTGCTAGTTTCATGCTATTAGAATCCATAGGTTAATGACACAAGACCCCTTTTGATCTGATATGCAGAAGATCAAATCCAAAATACTCGTTTATTTTTCCATTTTGGTAAAAAAATTTTCATCGACAAGAGCATGGAACTGCAGAGTAGGGTATGCTTCAATGTGCCATAGACTAACAACCGTAGGATAGTATAAGGTTCGGTAACACAGAAACGTGAAGAAAAAATGTTTTGTGTTAGAATACCAATTGATACACTTAAGGTTGCCTTACACCTCCTAGATAATTCACTGAGGCATATTTTCAATACAAGCAGTTGGTCATGATGCACAAATATACAAACATTAAAAGAGTTTTGAGAGAAGATTGATGTCACTCGCAGCCATGAATTTTTGCAAAAGTTCTTCAGATTTTCACTCGACACATGTTGTGAGTGGAAGATAGATGGTTTGTCAACCTATGATTTTCATTTTTAAAAAAGATTGCTTTGAATTGATAGGCAGTAGAGTGGAGTAACAGTGACATTTTTCATCCACCAATTTGCATATTTAGAAAGACAAAAATAAATAACTAGAAAAACGTGCAAAGTCACTAATCGAGAAGCAGCTCAAAGTTGCAGTCAGATACTGTGTAGCCTTACTGTACCTGCACTCACCTCGCTAGTACTACAGGAGCCTGGATGTTTACAGAAGCCAAGCTACCTTCATAGGTACATTTGCTGATATTCATTGGAAATATTTGAGACAAAATAGGCCTAGCTGCATGTTAATGATTCTGCATCCTGTTTTACGATGTTAATCACTTTCTACTGAAGATTAAATTTCATATTTCAGGGTACTATAATTTTCCAATGTGCATTACATAGTGCCTTGTATCTGCTTAACCTCAGTTTATAAATAGTTTATATTGATGTTGTAGTTTTTTCTACTGTACTACAACTTCTACAAGTATGGAGACTTAAAGCGATAAAAGTGACAAGTTCAATTTATCATTTTGTCAACCATAAACTTGTACAAAAAAGGAAAAGGTAGATTACAATAATTGCAATGAATGATATCTCAGTTGAGAAATGCTGCTGCAAATGTTCATTTTTCATCAAATAATAATTAATGCAAATGAATATGAACATCACAATGTTCAGCATCACTATCATAGTTCTGCATATTAAAGCTGTAAAACACATTTGACAGTTGTAAACAAACAACAGTGCACACATATTACAGAAATAAAATTATCGCCTTACTAATCTCCGTCTTCTGTCATTTCGGGGGAAGTAATAAATCATCGGGGCAAGACAAAAAATTATAAGGGCAAGTGTATTCTGGAAGCTACTTGTCCGACTGGGCAAGTCGTCTTAAAGCTAATTGTACAGCTCTGAATGGGAATGAATACATACTTGCTTCCGAACAGTTTTCAAATGTCGTTGATTTTTTTCATATACTTTTTTAACTTTTCGTTACGCTATCTCTAGTCTACTGTAGGTCTAGCAAGCTTCTTCCCATGATTTCATTGTGCACAATGTACAGGTTTACAGGCCTAGTCTAGACCTATACATTACCTACTGTCAGTGCTACTAATATAGAACTTTGTCAACTTGTCAAGCTGTGGCAGATTAGAAACGGCAGTCGTACAAAGTCTTGTCACTGATTCAGGTCACTTTGGCAACAACAGTACTGTAGTAATGGTGCAAGTTGCTGCAAGTACTATTGTTGCTGGAAAAACTATCCCCCAGAGAAAAATCCTTTGCGAGACCCTCTCGATAAATTGTGGGAATCCCGCAATCATGCGTCCTAATGGGAACACCGGTATTGAAGTGCCTTTTTTGTTTAAATAGCTTTAATAATGTAATATCTGTGTTGGCCAAGATAATCAAACTTTTTGAGTGAGATCTTTTGGCACATGTGGACAGTGGATGGAAATCAAAACCTTAAAAAAAAAATGTTAAATTTAAAAATATAATATACATTTCAATTGGCAAACTGGGTTGCATGATCAGTAAGAAGTATCAAGATATTTAATCCGACATACATGTGACTAAGTACTGTAACTTGGAACGACCTGCCGTACATGAATCGTCGAATAGCTTTAAATTATGTTCTTAATGATAAAGACGGACGCAGATCTGTTAAAACCTGTGTTGAATTTGTTTGCTTTCTCTGCAGCCAAAGAGGATCTTCCGATTTGTTTAGAGCAGTTAGAGCGCTACCTCAACGAAGATGGCACAAGTCTGTAAGTAATGTTTATGTGGCAATCTATGTCACGTACTATTATTATTTCACGTTATAAATATATAATACAGTATTTACTATTGTTTGCACGGGGTATCCGGGTACCCGCCCGACGCGATACTACCCGGTTCCTAATTTATAACCGGAATCCTACGCAAAGTGTGATTTTTTTTTTTTTTTTTTTGGCAAACCGACGGTTAGGCAGATTTCGCATTGACTTAGTGTGGTGTTAGTCTACCATGTAATATAATACAGTATTTACAGGAGCTTCAGAGACTGCAACTGTTGAGTCCAAGTATCCAGATCCTTGTCCCAGTCCATTGTACTCGAATCGGAACCAAATCTGACTCCAGAATAGGAAGGAATTAATTCAAGATCTAAGCCTCCGGATCTGTCTGTAGTCTATACATTATAGTTAAATTCTTTCTTTCCATGGTTACATATAAATAAAGATATGTATTGTAGAACTGTTTCTGTATACATGTGTTCAAGTTTGTATACAGTACTGTTAGCATGTACAGTACTGTGTTTCTACACATTGGTAATGACATTTATTATGTTTGGTATTTAACCTCGCTATTGCCTGAGTTGACCTGTAGAATTCTGTTTGAAATACAACATACTGTTGAACTTTCTGTGTGAACAGTAATACTTAAGTTCCAATTTGCAGGTGTTACAGATCATATGGCCATGTACTGTGCAGTTCTTTACATTGGTACCAACATTTATTATGTTTTGTATTTAACCTCGCTATTCTATAAGTTGACCTGTAGAATACAACATACTGTTGAACTTTCTGGGTGCACAGTAATACTAAGTTCCAATTTGCAGGTGTTACAGATGTTATGGCCATGATAGTTGCAAGGAGACAGAGTTTCGCTGTAATTAGAAAAAAACTGAATTAATTTATAAACACATCTTACTGTACCATACATTGATTGGGTTACACTAAACAGTAAGTTTCATCATTTTTAAGACTTCAACAATTTAGACATGTGTCAGGAACCCTTGCATCCAAGATAATAGTGGCACTGTGATACATGTCATCTTTACATTTTGTCATGTATCTTATGGTCTGTTTTTTTTGGTGATGGTACGTCAAAGTTTTACTAAAGCCAGTGGGAGGATGGGGGAATGGGGGTCGGAGAAGGGTGCGGATGGTGGTAGAGGAGAAGAGGAGAAGTTGACGAGTTTACTAATTAATTAAAAATTAAAGTTCTCAGTTGAGTTTATGGTGTATACATACTGTACATATCTCCCTTGACAGTCAGGACTACAAATTGTGCTTTACTCATCAAGAAGAAATGTACATCTATACAATTTAAGCTTCATGCTACAGTGGTTCTAGGGGAATAGTTCTGAGTCACCCTGTACCTTGGACAGTGATGTACATAGCAGTGTGTACTGTACACTGTATTTTATATTAAGTATACAGTATATACATCATGGGTGTTTGTAAATAATTGGTTGTAACACTGAAGGTCATGTACTGTACAGTAGTTGTCTTATAGTGTAGGGCCAAATTTTTTTTAACTTGGGACTTTTTGCTGGTCGTCACTTGGACGACCAGGTCTTCCATTCTGGTTGTCCCGATTTGAGCAAATTTAGTCAGCAAATTAACAAAGCATGAATAATATGTACAGTACAGTACTACACTGTAGGAGAGATGTCCAGGTTTAGTGAATAAAACACCAGCTTTTGGGACAGTAAAACTGCCCTCCGGTGTGGATACACATATTATAAAGGCACTGGCATTTTATTGGCCACAAAGTATTCTGATGACACAAGTGTTTTTTTCCATTGATTGCTCTTATAGAATTGTGTTTTTTAAAGCAAAAGAAAGAAAGTAGTTATTTTTTTTCCCCAATTATGAACTTGGTCTGTACTGTACAGGATGTATTCAGTGTTCATAAATGTTAATAACTTCCAAGAAAAATTAATGTTTAACCATTTTTTTCAATGACTTATATTTGCATCATTTGACAAACCTTTGAGGTTAGTCCCTAATCCATCATATTCTTACAATTGTTTGATACTGTACACGTGTTTTAGGTTTTCACATTTTAATGTTTGTATCTCATATCCTGTTTTAAAATGTCTTATGCTTTCATATTCTTACAATTGTTTGTTACTGTACGTTTAGGTTTTCATATATTAATGTTTGTATCTCATATCCTGTTTTATACGAGCATTCAATTACCCTCGTGATTTAATAAAGTTGATCTAATCTAACCTAATCTAAAAGACTAAACCAACAGATTATTGCATCATATAAAGGCAACACAAAGTGGAAAATTCTAGCTCTTTGTCTTTCTACGTGTCCTTCATGTACACTGAGTAGTGTGTCCGTCCTATGGTACAAAATACTGCTTGCATGCAGTTCATTGTTTGTTTTTTTTTTACAGTTAAATACAGTGTAGGCCTGCTATGCCAAGTGGGTTTTCAAAGAAACATAAATGAATAATTAAATATAAGCAAATAAAAGGTGTGAAATGGCCAATGAAGGCATTAATATTTTAAGAAGACAAAAAACCCAACCATCATTATAGATCAACGGTATAGAGGTGACCGTTACGAACAACTTCCCAAAAGGCTAAGAAATATCTTATTCCATTTGGGCGATTTAATATTTCTTCACATGTAAGGCTGATGACTTGATCAAGTCTAATATATGACATAAAATATCACAGATTTCCCTGTATTTTTGGTTCCTTGCTGGAAGCAAATGAACCTATGAAGTCAGGTTGGCATGTGTGCGTGTATGCGTGTGCGTGTATCTGTGTGCATCTGTGACACTTGCTTGTGTCCGCGATAACTCAACAAGGTAGTGATGGATATTTCTCATACTTGCAATGTAGATGTATTCTAGTGCGAAGGTGTGCCCTATCGTTGTTGGCGAGGACCTTGTGAATATTAATGAGGTTATGGGGTCAAACATTGCAATAACTCCACAAACTTTGGGTTAGATTGTAACCAAAACTTAGGCCATCTGGGCCCAAAAAAAAGTCCTATGCCAATTTTATTTCCACCTCAAAGGCATTTTGGGATGCATTCTTTTGGCCCGAATTTGTCAGGCCCAAAATTTTTGGGACCATTTGGACCCACGTTTTTGGGGTTTAATATTTTTTTGGGGGGGGCAAATACATTTTTGGAGCCATATTTCTGGGCGAAATATTTTTGGGACCACTTACGCGCCAAGTTATATCGGGCCCAGTTTCTTTGGGAGGGACCAAACTTGTAAAATTGATTTCACTCCACAACCTTAAATCACATATATCCAAACTTGACTTAGTACAGTTGATGGTTAATAGAGCCGGTACCTGTGGGCATGTACAGTACATGTTATGATATTGGGTGATGACACAATATTTTAATGTTCCACTAAGCATGGAACCATAGTGCCCGTTGGGCTCTTGTTTGCAATGTTTGTATTCTATAATGGAGATGGGTTTTGCAAATGCTGGATCTATAACATGTTAAAGCTAGTTAAACATGACCTAATGGTCGCATTGCCATCAGGGTCAAAATATTTTGTTTTTTTAACATTTCTCCTCAAAAATGTGAAATGAAAAACAAGGTTAAACATGACCTAATGGTCGCATTGCCATCAGGGTCAAAATATTTTGTTTTTTTAACATTTCTCCTCAAAAATGTGAATAGAAAAACAAGGAGTAAGTGAAAGCTTTCTGATCCTAGTGGGCAATAATTGACATCACAGATTTTTTTTACAAAATGACAGATGGCAGACAAGATTGTTTAAAAACCAGGCTACTGAACACAGGTACATCTCCCAAACCAAACAAGATTTTTTTTTAGCTCTGTCTGTTCTTCAGAAAGATCTACGTCATATAAGCCATAGATGATGGTGGATTGTGTGTCCCAGCTTTAATCCTTTGATCCAGCTTTAATATGTAGCACTTATCTAGGATTTTTTAGATTTTTTTTGTTGTTCTGTCGTGTTGGTTTTTAGGTTCTAACTTCAATTTGGAATTTTCACTTTTTATCATTCAAATTGTAGATTTTGTAGTCAATCTGTTTTATCGATTTACTCTTCACCAGTGCTTTTAATAGTTTTTCGATCTCTTATTCCTGTATATTTAACTGTTGATGGTACTGTATATATGTATTTACTGTTTTTTGTATTTAATGTTTTATGTCATTGTATTTTCTAGATTGTTTGTAAAGCGCACAGATGTATCGCGCGTACAGTAGTGCGCTATATAAGATTTTATTTACATTTACATTACAAGAGATTATCTACGGTAAATACAGTCTAAAACTGTGATTATCTTCCGAATCTGTCGTACACAGTATGTACAATGTTTTCACAACTAAAAGTGAAAATACAAGTAACACGATACGAACTCATTAGAGTAAAGCTCAAATTTAGATCCGGAACTCTCTCTGGGGACGTTTATCTACGTGGAAAATGTCAACAATTCAAATTTATATGTCAAATGGGTACTGTGTGATGTAGTAACATACAAGTAAAGTTTAGTGTAAGAATGCTCTTACAATTGTACATGGACCAGGATCAATGGAAAGCTGATATGAATTAAACAATTTAAAAAGTTTTCAATCTTTTTGACTCTTTTGACCTCAAGAGGATAATCTGTTTCTGTAAGGCAGACTTGCAATCTGATGATCTAAGCAAGGCTATCATGTAACCGACTCTGTCCGTATCAGTGGACAGGTTCTTATATCTGAACA
>KN885242.1:7010-24931 GCA_000934455.1 Apostichopus parvimensis
AAAGTGTTCGGGAATATCTTCATCTTCTAATTTACAGAATGTACATAAAGGAATTTGTCTCTTCTTTTCTTAAAAAGTAGCTGATTTGTACCAAGAATAAAACGTAAGTATCTAAACTGGAATTAACATATTTTCGTAACCCGAACACTATAAAACAATATTAGCAAAAGCCAAATATTTCCATTATCATTAACTAGATCTCCTAAATATTTGATATCGGCAGAGTAAAACACTTCATTAAAGACAGTTGAGTTATCAATATGAATCAAGATGTTTTTACAAATGATTTTGAAAATTATCAGATGGCACTGAAGCTGAAAGCTTACTCCAGAGGGAAAAAAGAGACCAAATCAGTACCCTTTAAGTTAGAACGAAAAAGATAAGTACCACCGTAACGTTTCAATGACAGATTGGAAAAGACTTTTCATGCACTATCGATATCACTTAAATATATTTTTACCCAAGCGAATGTCATTGCATATCAGAACAGGCGAACATTAATAATGTTAAGTTCCCCCTCTTTGTACGGATGGCAGAGAACCGTCCGAATAATTTATCTGGTTTCCCATCTCATATAAAACTTAATAGTTTGTTATATAAGTCATAAAATAATCCGATGGGTTTGGCTGAACAGAGAGGATTAAAACTAGTTGAGAGATTGCGAAACTTTTAATCAGAGTAATTCTGCCAATAGGAAGTAAGGTCACGAGTGGACCACTGCTTAAAGAGTATTTTTGAGACGAGAAAGTTTTGGTAAATAATTGAGACTTAAAAGATCAGCTTCTTGATTTGTGGAATTTATATCTCATGGTTTAACAGGGCCATATGTGATAACTATATAACAATTCTTAAACAAAGCAGGAGTATTGTCATAGGTAGGACTTAAAGGGAGGAGAGATGATTTGTTGTAATTTATCAACGCTCTCTTTTGAAATAACATTTAAAGCTCTTACTATCGCGAATTTACCTTATATCATCATACGAATGTTCAAAACGATTATTTCTAAACATTTCTGATACTATCTCAATTTCTTGATTTGAAATGAATTTCTAACTGGAGAGCACTTAGTTCATATCTTCTAACTATCCTTATTATTCAAGGAAGAGAAGCTTTGTTTGAATGTGGACATAATGGTTTGTTCTTCTTGACTTTCTCGATATTGGACTTTATTATCCTGGCATGGACCACGCTGCATGGTGCACTCGTATGAAAGCTTCGATGAAACTGTTAGGGTAGTGTGGTTAACGTTCACCCTCATAGCTGTTACAGTAATTACGTAGTTCATTTCATGTAACACATGTTACCGTGTTACGAACACAAAGTAGTAATTACTGATGCACGGTTGTGGGACATGAACAGTAGTTCATGTACCAACCATTTAGTGCCAGTTCATTAACACGCGATTCTAACATGACGTCCCGGAAATGGTCTTTCCTCGTTCTCGGCATGACGAATTGGCGTAATTTAGAGAGAGAGGTGTGAACTGGAATCAAACCCCACCGTACCTTCTTAACTCTATCTCGTAGGCATGGCTCATCTTCATAGACATCTTGTCCACTCGCCTAGTTCTTTTTTGTCTTACCTTAGAACAAGTTAACAGCTTTGCAGTTGTTACAGTGTTACGTACCGAACACAAAGTAGAAATTACTGATGCACGGTTGTGGGATATGAACAGTAGTTGCTGTACCAGCTTGAACATTGGCTGTACAATGCAGGGTGTTATCAGGAATCAACCGGATTGGTTATAAATCCGGTAGATCTAAACATGTTCTTGGTTATGTTCAATACTTGTAACGACTATTTTGCTGTACAGTTACAAACAAGTAGCAAACTGTTATACTCATCCGTCCGTCCGTCCGTCCGTCCGTCCGTCCGTCCGTCCGTCCGTCCGTCCGTCCGTCCGTCCGTCCGTCCGTCCGTCCGTCCGTTGCTGTGGTAGTAAGGGGCGGACATTCGGGTGGAGTTGAGGGTAGAGGAGTGGATGTCACACTCCCGTGAAAATCAAAAGTCGGTCTAATGTCGATGTCAAGTCGGCCACACAGTACATCCAGCTTCTAATATGCTTACGAGGACTTTACCTCACCCGCTGTGCTCCCATAATTACACATTGACAGATTCGACACAATATTTGATCTACTCCCTATATAGGAACGACGAAATTGTTGAACATAGATTTTATAACGAAACTATAACGAATGAAATTTATACGTAAAGTAACCCTTATCTTATACAACGTCATTTAAACAATTTAAAGTACTTAAAAAAATTGAAGTACTTTTACTTTGGAAGAAAACAAAGAAAGTCAAACTAATTTATAAACCTTTGTAACTTTTATGTGTTTCACATAGTAGTTAAATCTTACTGAAACGTGTCTTATCACACTTGAAAACTCATTCATTTTCATGAGTGATCTATAAAACTCGATGCCTGTATCTTTAATAATTAATTGCTTACTTTTATCGCATGATTGGCAGAATCAATAAACAAACTCGAGTACACAGAACGGACAGGGTTAACGTGAAAAAGAAGCAAGAGCAAAAATGGCGATGAGAAGGTTTGTCCTAATAAGCTTGTGTTGTGCTCTAGCGAACACAGGGTTAGGTAAGTGTTTCTATTCAATTCTGTTAGGGCTTTTCATTTTAAAACAATAGAAATACGACAGTTTTTAAGTTAATGAACGAAATATTTTTGTTATGTGTTTAGAGCGTTGTGGTCAAGGCATTGGACTTGTGATCTTAGGTTTGCCGGTTCGAGTCCTAGCCAGCTCATTACGTTGTGTCCTTGAGCAAGGCAATTTTGTGATGCGCCTTGAGCACCGTTATCGGTGGATATGTCTGCGCTTTATAAATCATCAATATTATTTTTTTATCCTTTGTAGTAGTAGGCCATATCATTGACATTAAGAGATAACGGGAAGTAGAAAAGTATTTCACAATGTAACGTTGCATCTATATGTTGCAGGTTTACAAAGATTTACAACTTGTTAATGATATTTAATCTTGTAACTTGAGTTAGTTTATCACGTATTTGTGTGCAGTCAATATTAAGGAAAAAACAAAACAGAACAACAACATGAAACGAACTGCAATTCCCGTTTTCAAATATAATATTGTGAACACCAAATGCAACCCTGACATCGTCATAAAGGAAAACACACTCCACCCATATTATGACGGTTCTTGGGATGAACAAAGTAAAAGAAAATAAAGGTGATTGTTTAGATTTAAAAAAAAAAAACTTGGTCTATCTGTTGTATTAGGGCCCGTGTATACAAATAAAATTTCTTTTATTGACCCCAAACATTAGGAAGGGTTCTAGGGGAATAAGGTACCTCTTCTCATTTGAGAAATGTTCATATTATTCAGGGTCCTAGTTAAAAAATGGTTGTATACTCTTCCACTTTTGAAGTATGTGCTACTTTGTACTATTTGCAATTCTTGCATAAGACCTTTCCCTTTTCTTTCCACACAAACAATTCTTTCGAATTTCTAAAAAAAAAAAATTAGCGACCCTAAAAGTTGGGATTCCCGCTTTGAAGACTAGGGTTTTAGGGGAATGTCACTCTGTCTCCGTGTAATGTCTTCAACAATTGGAATCTCTAAGTTTACCATTTGTTTACCTTTATATGTTTAATATGTAAAACAATGCTAGTTAAGTCATATTTTTATTACGTCACGGAGAAAACACTCGAAAATATCTTAACTGTCAAAGACGAAAGTGAACAAAATAATAGACAAAGAATGCATTTGAAATACCAGTAAGTTACTATAATAATTCATGGTTCTGTAATGTTACATTCAAAATTTCATTTTAGTATTAAAGGGCAACGCAAAGTGTTTAATAGTTAAGGAAGTTTATTATTAGCATAGCTCTCGCATAGATGCTGGGATTTTTCATGTCTTATAAGTATTCTAGCAATGATTCAAGATCATCATTTGATTAATTCAACTTTCTCTGGCGAAACATAGGTTCATTAAACAATTACATTTGGCTATACATGTCGTAATTTTGAAAAGTGTTATGATTTCGATATTTCTTAAATTGAAATTTGTAGACAATAGAGGATTGCCCACACGTATAATAACTAAGTTGTGATGACAGCATTATGTTTTCCAACTACTTATTTACCTAAAAGTATATCATTTAAAGATTATATGCAAGATTAAAAGAAAGTTCCAGATAATGAGTTTTCAAATTAAAGTTCTTAGTAGACTTGTCATATACACTTGGCATATACTTTAGAGATCTTGTACGGGATTCATTCCTAATCCATTGAAACTGGATTTTTAAGATATAGTTATGGAACATACTCTTTGATTTGTTTACTATGGTAGTTTAATTTATCATCATACAGGATTATCGGTGCATACTGTCTTGATTAATGGTGACATTGAAATCGAATGGCCTATGAGAACTACACGCCAGGTTAGCTTTGCGGTCTTTGAAAAAGATGACGGCCAACTTCTAAGGATCGATAGAACAAATCATTTTAAAGCAACTAATGGACCATTTTATGCAGAATTGAAAGGAAAATCGGCACTTATATTGAAGATATCAAATGCGTCACTAGAGAATAATGGCATTTACTCCCACACTACGTATTATTATACTGGAATTGCCGAAGAAGGGATGATCAGGCTTCAAGTGCAAGGTAAGATTTCCAAAAAAAAAAATAATAATTTAATAACTAAATACCCTAATTTGAATCATAACTTCCCGTATTTAATTTTACGAATATGCATATTAAATGCAGTAACATATCATAAGAGCAATACTGACAATTTGAGGTAAGACATTATATTTGCACAAACGTTTTAACAAACTGAGTTATATATTTTACTATATTTTACTTACAGGGCAGCCTGATTTATTCAATGTGAGCAGTGACACATTCGAAGGAGACGTCATACACGCATTATGTTGTGTGGAATCTACCATGAAACCTCTGATTACGTGGAAGGTTGATACAAGCATTTTTGATGATATTATACACAATGCTTCTGTCCAAAAAATCTCGGATTATAAATATTGTGATATGGTGGATCTGACTAGTCATCAGGCTTACAACGACAAATCACTCATTTGTGAAGTTCAAAATGAATTGCATCTCTCGGTTTCATCATCTTTGAATGTTTTCTGTAAGTTACAAACTACATTGTGTGGATGCTTATCGATCAATGCAAAATGCGTCCGTTAAAAGGTTGAAAGAATTGTAAGCATCTCACAAAATATTTGCATCATCCGGACAGAATTTAATCAAGAAAGTTTGAAAAGTATTCCAAAATTACCATCGTTTTTTTTCTGTATCAGAAGACATGTTGCAAATAGGCAGAACATATTTCAGCTGAAATAAAATTTCACCCATCATTGTCAAAAGGGAAACCTGCCATATAAGTATGATTTTAATAATTAGGGTAAAAGTTTGCTGATTTATAAATGACAATTTCCTCTTTGTAGATGTTTTGGCTTCTATGTTGTGGCATCCTACGTAGAACAATAATGTGTCAATGGTACTCGTTATGTGTGCAATGGACCTGTTACTAAAGATGAATGGTTTCATATGTCAGCAGACAAAATGTTTCTACTGACGATATGAAATGTACAGCTATTTTTTTCTGTCTATTTTTCATTCCTTGACAGATGAACCGACGGTCACTGCTTCTGTCGATAGTGCTGTCATGTGTTCAAAGGTCAACTGTATGTTACGGGAATTCACAGACGCACTGGTTATATGTACAGGAGAAGGTAATCCCAGACCAAACGTTGTATTAGAGAGTCCATTGAGAAGGATAGACTCACCTGAATGGAATAGTTCCTTAATAGGAAACGTGTCAGAGTTCACAGTAAAGAGGCATGCCTGGTTTGCTAACATCACAAGGAATCATTATGGCTTGTACAAATGCAAAGCGAGCAATGGTGTTGGAAATGTTATCTATGATGCCGTACTGTTGAACATCACATGTGAGTTTTATAAGTCACTTTATAGTCTCTGTTCAAAATCTCCACTTGTAGCCCAATGAAGATTAGAGTAGTGAAGTGAAGTGTAGTGTACAAGAGACCGTTCAGTCTTGCGAAGGGTTCCTACGATATTGAACTACATATAATGCAGCTCAATAATTTCATTCGATAATGTTATCCTTTATAATAGTAAACTTAAGACAATAACGTTATGGAATCACCAGTTGAAGCACATCTTTACAATATTTCTCGTAGCATTCTTTGCAATGATGATTTCCTTAAAGTTGACCTTATTATCTAATCGATAACTGGCCAGAGCAACAAACATTTGATGGATGGTGTTCATTTAGTTCAGTGTAAAGGGTAAATATGGTCTGAAGCGCGCCACACCATGAGGCGACATTGGAGAGAGTGGACGAAAATAATGTATAATCACTATGTATGGATTATTAGTATGTAAGTCTGAGCAAAGGTGCAAACTTGAGCTATATTTTACAAACATGAAAAGATATTGGAGGATTTCCGACTTTATAGGTCTTAGAATTTGTTTTAATACTCTGTGTATGCTGTTATGGGGGGAGGGGGAGCTCAACCCCAATATTGTTCTGGAGGTTGGGGGGGGGGTGAATGCTCCCAGTTTACGTGGCTGCATCCCTTTGGAAGCACCTGACATTGTAAAATCTCAAAAGTCATCCCTGTTACAAGCAATCAACATAACACGAAAAAGTTTATGTAAAGAGCTGATGTTTTCCTGCCCACAAACCTTCTAATTAACATTGTACTTATAATTTAGTAGAAAACAACACCATGATTTAAAATCTAAGTGGCCCTTTAATATAACAGAGTAAACAAGAGGGACATGACATTTCTTTCTAATATCACCCCTGGATGTGAAAAGCATGTCAAAATTACAGATATTTTGAGCGTGAAAAATTATATTGGTTTATGATCAACTTTGATAGTTATATTTCAATGTAACCACACTGATTTGGATGAAAATCTACAGATTAAGTTAAGTCTTAATATTTTTTATAATTAATAAAATGTTATCGTCTTTTACAGTTGACACGACAGTGAAAATGCTCACCTCTCCTTCCAATATCTTCACACCAAATGGCAATTTCATCGTTGAGTGTGAAAGTTATTCCAATCCATTAGCGGAAATTTCTTTACAAAAGGAAATTAATGGTGAATGGGCTACTTTACGCAGTTCCACTGTTCCTGAAAGCAAGACAAGATTCACTGCAAATTGGAAGTTCAAATTTGACGAGATCAGTGACGGCCACGATGGCCGATACAGATGTAAAGCGTATAATGGAATAGGTCGACCAGCAACATCTAATCCAACCATCTTATTGCCGGTACAGCGTAAGTATAATACTTATATCTTCTGAAATCTGATAATACAGGCGCAGATCCAGAAAGGGGCGTTTGGAGGAGGGGGGGGGGAGGGCTTAGATATCCCCTACATGGAGAGTCAGCCACAAACCTCCTATATATCTCTCTTGGGTTCGCCCCTGTATTTCTTTCCACTGCATGCACTGACAAATCGCCCTCAAGAGAACATAAAACATTTCATTGCTGACAATTAGCATGGACATCACAATATCATAATCACGTACACTTGTACGAGATTCATCTCAACTCTCCAGAATACATCCGTGATATTGAGATGCTATCTATGAAAGATATCACCCTGCAGCTTCCTCTCCCGTACCACCTCCCTGACTACTCCATTGGGGAATCAGAAACTACTCGGCCATGTAGCTTCGGAATAACCATTTGATTTACATTCAACTCGTATATATCCGGTTTAGACTATACAGCCATAATGTGAAGAATGGAACAACTGTTGTGAAACGTTTCATTGTCTAAAGGAACTCTGAAGAATGGAACAACTGTTGTGAAACGTTTCATTGTCTAAAGGAACTCTGAAGTGCGCGTGATCATGTTTACGTGACGCTCGAAAATCTTTTAAGAGTGTTTAACTTGGTTTTATACTTCAAACTAGCTAATAAATGTAAAAATGAAAGTGTTATCCAAAGTGAAATTTGCACGGTAATGCCCTTGAATTTAAAGTGTCACAATGGTTGGTAACACATTTGATCGCTTTATGACGGTCTAGGCAAGTTTAGGTAAGGAAACTCGCAAAAGATGATGGATCGGTGTTGATTTTTGATTTAGGTATATATATTGAAAAAAAATCTACATGATGATTATGTAGTTCAACGCTGGTTGCAAAATATCTCATAATTAAGTCACACACAACAGTAGCATAATGTACATAATTAGATGTGATATAAAATGGTTATGTTGCAATATCAGAGGCGACTGACCGTCTAACTTAATAAACATGCGGGAAAAAAGCGAGTAGTACTGCGAGTGCGACGGTAGGCGATCGAGGCCAACGTCAAATGGGGAATGGTGGGGTTAATTATTAACCTACACTTCACTATAGGCAAAAACCATGACTTATTGATGGTGGCTAAGAAGTGGAACACCACCGTCGACGTGATGTGTTACCTTCATAGCGAGTCATCCTGTCATCGACTTGGTTGTGGTATGACCCAAGTTAGTGTAAGGATCGAAACTTGTCGTTAACAACACATTATGATTTATGGTTTAGACAAAGGCCAAGAAGTTGGCTAGTATACTCTTTAATGAGCGATTCTTCGTTTCGATTACTTTCTTTTTAATGGATTACTTTAGGCAGAATTTTAGTGTTAATATCTCATAGAAGAAGACGAAATGAAAATGTGGAGTGCTAGGAGTGTTTCTATAACTATTGCGATTCTCAAGACAGTCATTTCTAATATATGATAAATCTCTTGCATGCTCTATTGAAGCCAAAGTGATGATAATATCAAATCCTAAGTACATCCTTTAAAAATAATGTTAACCCATTATAAATTCTAATAAATAAACTGAAACTTAGAAGATACTCAACGTCATTTAGCCTTGGCAAAGTGGTAGTACATATTGCTTACGGCATTACAATGCTTTTGTATTTCTATTGACATTTTGTGTTGCATCTGAGGAACTTATGTATTGTGTCATTTATTGGTGTCATTAATTGGTGAGCTTCCGTATGTAAAAGGCCCCTTTTTTCAAAAATTTAAATGTGTTAAAAGAAATACGATGTGGACTGAATGTAGTGTTGTTGAACTGTCTATAGCATATCAGAATTATCTTCAAGAAGCTAACAGCATATGAGGTATCGGTTATGAAGCCGCCGAATAATTCACAAATGTGAACGTATTCATGATAAGGTAAAGCCTGCTTTCTGTTAGCTTTATCAGAAGTTACCTATAAAACACATGCAATGACACTGTCTTGTATTACAATAACGTTTTATTTAAGAGCAAGAATCGAGGCCGATGATTACGTGGAAACTGCTATTGATGACACTTGTGATCCTTGCAGTGTTTGGCCTAGTAACAGTAATGGTCCTGCGTTATCGTAAGTTTGTTTCAATTCATCATACCAGGTACTGAACATTCAGGCACGGATCCAGGGGATGTGGAGTGGGGTTGTACCCCTTTTCCAACCCAACATTAGCACTCAAAAACTAAATAGTTATGATATAAACACAATCTTGTGCTATGACCTAATAATTAGAAGACGACATTTATAGCCTAAGAAGTTCTCAGAATTTTAGCATTTTTAATTTCTTGAAGTGGAATCCCAGGCATCCCGCGCCCCAACATTAACGTCTGTTGAAACGATCACAGCGTAACAACCCTCCTCTCTAATTAATCATACAATAGAAATAATCACAAGCCATTGTGGTCTCTGACATGAAACATCTGTTACAATATCAGTCTGAGATCTTCTACTTAATCAGCTTGCAAGAAATTACATTATGTAGGTACTTGCAGTAGTCTGCCAAAAACATTAAACTGTCGCTACATTAATCTTGAGAATATAGTATGTTGCTTGATACATATATGCAAACAGCCCAATTTCGTAACACATGTAATTGGTTGTTTACACAAAAATGCCGGTAGATCATAATATGGTTTCTGTTATGACATTATGATAATTGTATTTTCTTTCCTTTCAGGAAGCAAAAAATCTCTGGATTTTAAGAACCGTTATAGAAGGTTAGGGAACAAATATAAACATTATTTCATTCCTCAGACAAAACTTGGTAAAGTTGGGAGAAACCGGTTAAGTTTATCGTTTAAAACGGTACACATTTTTGACGAGAGGTGAATAAAATGTCAGCTGGAATTTATCTAGGAGTTCGCATTATGTAAATCTCTTACTGCATTGAATGTATCATCGGCTAGAGTCAGTCTTGTCAATAATGTAATGATCTAACATTATGCATACGGCATCTTTGTGTACAGTAGCGCACTTGTGCCACCATATGTAGTGCATACACTAAGCAATCATTGGCAACTTGCAGGGGCAGTGACTGCCCGATATAAAAACCATAAGTATGCGCAACTTATTACAGACAACAAATATCGCAGTTGCATATATGTATTGCTGGCTGTATCAGTCAACATCAACGACCAAGAGACTAATACCAACACATGTTATTTGTGAAGAATACCGCTAAACGCTCTTTAATTGATATTTGGGTGCCCCTCCCCCGGCCCCCAATCGATCTGGAAAGAACATACCACCCAAAATGGCTGACGACCAGTGTGTAAGCGAGCGTACATATTTCTGCATTATACTACCATATACTCTTGTTATACAGCGTTAGCATGTTAGATTATTGCAGTTGTAAATGAACGATTATACTCACTACAAACAAATAATTTATAGTTCTAATTTTTTGGAAATAAAAAAAAGTTCGAAAACTTACTTATTCTCGTAAGCATGGTTTCCATCAGAAGATACAAGTCCAATGATAACTCGAGAATCTTTCCGGATGTAGTCAGTGCACATCATGCTTCAGCAGTGGCTTCGACAATGTCACTTCGACAGCTGCCTGTTGAACCTAATAAGACCGGTACGTTGACACGATACACACGGAGAACACAGTGACTACTGTAGATCTTAATGGTTTGTACCGCAGTAAAAACTGAATAGGGCCATATCTGGATTTGCTGGGATTACACGTATCCTCAGTTCTTACTGTAATCCTTATAGCACATTCTACCGATTTATCAAATTTATCAGTACGGTACCGCTTTTACTGTGGTACAACACTTTGTACTTACTGTAATCTCTGTGTGGATCGGTTAGTAAGACTGCTAAACTTTACGTTTAAGTTATTTGACTGCCAGCTTACGCTGTAAATAATCCTTACACTTGAAAAGTCCTAAAATGTTCTACGGGATGCTTCGTGACGTATATATGTTCATCACCATAACACACACGTCATCAGATGCATTCGAAAAGCGAATTTTGAGAAGCGGTATCGACGATATTAAAGAAATGGTAACAAATATTGATGGTCATCCGTTTAGGTATGTTCTGTATGTTATGTGTATACGTTATGTATATATGTCATGTACATATGTTATGTGTATATGTTATGGTTGTATAAATTTTATCCTTGGTGACATCACGCTGGATGACGTCATTGGGTCTAATGACAGGGTTTTCTTATGTAAGCTATGCAAGTAGAACTGCCTGCGAAGGAGTCCCATATATGGGAATATATCAACAATAATTTCAAAAGATTGTGTACTATCTCGCAAAGAAAACAACAAACACATTTCTAAAGGATCATCATTACTGGAAACATTTCACCAACAGTAATCTATCAGGGTAACATGTGATACTTCTATGGAAACCTATACCACCCCCTGTGCGGGTGATTACGCCCATTAACATCACTGTATAGCCATACATGCATTGGTATGTTCTTAAACTAGAACCAATGATCCTTGTGTATCACTAAAACGTATTGACTGCTGAACTTGCCGTCTTTGCATTCAACGAGATCGGATTAGTATCGAATTGTTTGAATTGTGGACATTCTACTAATATTATAAGCACTATTTGTCTGGAAGGAGTTTTAGTAGTATTTATAGTTTCTAACAGGTATCACTATGACCAACCGTATCATATGGCGTCGATGGTAGGCCTACTTGAGAAGAGATCAAAGTTGTACTTTACTTTTTATCTGCTTTTTCTCTCACATGAATGTTTTTATCTTACTATAGCTAACATCCGTACAAGTTTTCAACTGGATTCCGATTCTGATTATGAAAAATGGTGAATACAATACAAGAATGTGCCTTGACGTTTCAGTATAAACGTTGGGTTTTCCTCATCTTCTAATCATGCACATGAAGTAAAATAATAGTTTCATTAAGCAATCATTTGTGTGAAATAGTATATATAATATTTGTCATATTATCGGTTAACAACATTTGAGAGAGTTTGTTAGTTTTTCCTCAAAAACGTAGAGTTACATAAATAGGTCTTTCTTTACCAGTCACATTGTGATCTGATTAAAACACTTTGGGTTTGCAATGAAAGCTACAAGAGGTCTACTTTTGACTTCGCGTTCTATATGTTCTATATTTGAAATTGTTCCCACTTTTCTTTATTTGTAGCCTCGATGAAGACAGCGATCGCCAACTATCTTATGCCTGCGACGATACAACTTGTAAGCAATGTTTGCTAGCGCACTAGGAACGGGTCAAACGAACGTACATAATTAATACATTGGGTCACTTGTATCGACCAGCCAAGTGTCAAACAGAATTCAAAATAAATTTCTGGATATGTTACTAATCAAGGCTAGTAATGAGACCATCTGCTCATATAATGGAGCTGATATTTGTTCAAATGCATGCCATCTGATCGTGGTATTGCTTTGCTTTTAACATAAAAACAAGTATTTTTTTAGATTAGGAAGCCAAGGAATCTAACGAAGTTAAATTGTTCAGTGACAACATCAAACGTACCTTTCCATTGTACGAATGTACCTTTATTGCGGAAAGGTGTCTCGGACAAACCAAGTACAATTAAGATAATATATTATTTGTTTAATTCTTCTAAACAGTGATCTTATTGAAACACCTCGATACAGAAGTAGTCAATATAAATTAATATTAACACCAATAATTTCTGTTTCATAATGTAACCAGCTGCAGATGGATGTTCAGGTGAACTAGATATTGCGAAATATGCGAAGTAAGTATTTTTTGTTTCATTTTGTTTCAACGTTGTTAAGAAACAATTAACAGAAAAAGGTGATTTCTAAATTCATTAGATATCTTGGATAGCTGTTGTGATACATGAAAATACCCATGAATGAAATATTCTAGTTAATAAAGAGCTAAAATGCACCGTTCCTCTCGAAAGGATAGTTGGAGATGAAAATGTTTGCTGTTAAACGATATGCATTTCATCCAGCAGTGAAACATTACTGTATTTGAGACATTTACGTGTGCTTAGTGCACTCGTTATGACGAGAACTTTTACATTTACGAGACGGACACATTAAGCACGTCAAAATAAAAGTTGAAATGAATTATGTCATATAAGAAGCCATACATTCCTCTGTTTAATACTTCATTGTCTTCACCTTCGATCAAATAGGCTACTGTTCATTCTTAATTGTGTGAAGATGTACCGTACCATGTATGTGATTTGAACTTCGCGTGTCAATATATTGATCAAGACATCGATATTAATTTGCGCGCAGGAAATCTAACGCGACTGTCATCAGCTGAAGTACAAGCTAAGAAGTTAGCGCTTTTCAACAATATTTTCCACATTGTGATTGTATGACATTGCGTAGTTATACACGTTCGAACAAAATATTCGCCGAAACTTCAATCACACGCAACGATTTGTATTAAAAGTGTCGTGGAAATCCATCTTGCAAAGATTGTACGTAAAATAAACATATGTGTACTGGGTACTATGATTGCGATGCATCTTGTTACTATTGTCTGTTGAACGCAATGATATGTAATAAACGTGTCGTGTTAATTCATTATCATTTATTTTAATAAGTAAACATATACGCGTGTACTCGGTACTTTGTTATGTAGGTTAATTGTCTGTTGCACTTGTTTAAGATGTGGACTCGGAATGTAATCAAACTACATGTTCTTTGGGCAATAATGCTGTTACAATAAAAAACATAATCATAATGAGTCGATTATTCGTAGCATTTTTGTTCTTCTGTCTTTAGAGTAAACAAGGGACATTTTCGTGTGGACGACTTCGCCTACGAGGCAATTGGTAAAATAAACAATACAATTGAAGAAGGTACCACGCAAGACGATATTCCAAAGGAGCAAATATTACTTATTGGTCAGCATGAGCTGTTTCCTGAGTAACACGCTTGAGAGAAAAGCATTAAAGGAAGACAAATATCATATACTAAGAAATAAAAGAAAAACGTTATAATTTTTTACAGTTGAAAAATTGCATTGTTATTACCGTTATGCCGAATAACTTAAAGACATGCCTAAAAAAAAGTGATGTATATCAATTTGGTAATGATTAGAGTTAATATGAATTAATCAAGAGTAACTAGCTGGTTGTTTAAAAGAGGAACATGAAATCATGTTTTTGGTTGTATTGTGAATTTCAACGTTTAATACATTTGTGAGTCGTATGAATCGTTAGCAAACTACACTATTGCACTGAGGGAGATTCCGCCCAGTTATTTAGGATTGGCGTTATTACCCGATTGTTAACATTCACGTTATTAACATTAATTAGTTGCGCTCTGAACTGCGTGAAACTGTAATGATTAGTGTTCTGCGGTGAATGGATATAGTTCAGTCAATCCGTAATAAGCAGCATTAGTGTTTTAGTCCTAGTTCAGCTATATCACCTAGTAAGCTATGTTAAATGATCCACATTACGATTTAGTTCGGTTGTTAGTGTATTTACATCTGTTAATGGCGTGTTGACACCGTATAAAAGTTAACTCTTTAGCCTTGAATCTGTTTTCATATGTGTATGCTGAGTTGGGCGCTGCGTTTAACGCCGCGATGTGCGATGCGTTTAACGTTGTGTTGTACGCTGGGTGTAGCGCCGCGTTATAAGCTGCGTTTAGACGCCGCGTTGTGGTATTGCGTCATTGCGTTAACAGTTGGCGTTCTACGTAATGCAAGGATAATGATAAGAGCCGTATATTGTAAGCACAATATTTTATGACCCTTGTTTGCTCAAGGAGGTTTGAAGAAACGGTACCGCTGTGCCACGGACACTTTTATATCTTCTCCATTGTCATCTCTTTGTCGAGAATCTATTTTGCCAATCCCAGCTTTAAAGATTACCCACCAGAAAGGCAAGTGACGTTACAATATTTCTTTTTGTTATAACAGGAATACCATAATTAGTTCGATTAGACGAATTCTGCATTGTAAAACGATGCAATAGGCACGCTATTTTCACATGGGTAATTTAATGAGAGGGAGATCCTGTATATCATTTCTTTGATATAAATACCTTACATATGGTATTTTGATTTTGCACATTCTACTGTTCCGTACCATTTAGTATCAGTCGCTTAGCCTGCCTTTGTGATGGAAGGGCCAAAACCAACATTTACCCAGTTTATCATTTAACTATGAAAATTAAGGTTAACTTATGCCTGTATTGATGGATTTTCTTATAACATTATAGGCTCTAGCCCAGAGGCTACCTCCTTTTTTGAAGTGGGAAGGGTAAGAAGTAATATTGCTTAGTGGACGTGTCTAAGGGTAGGAGACATAACTCCCCTTTTAAGTAATTTTGTCAAAATGGATATTGTAAAAAAGTCCTAACGTTTTATTACAAAATCATACATACATGCAAGTCCCAACACCCTGTTGTAAGTAACTAGTACGTCCACCATGTACATACTGTAGAGTCCATCGGAAAGAAACATTGCAGCAATTGACATTTGCTTCTCAATGAAACAACAACAAAGTTAATTGATATAGAATCGATACAATTCAAATTAATCGTTTAATCGTTTAATTAACAGGTATGCATTGTAATAATTGAGGTGAAGACTCGCCTGGAGGCTCTCTAGCTACTACTCGTGTATTGAATTTCAAGATTGGGTTTGGATGTAGTTACGTTGTGGAAATGACCAGGCGCCGTTTACGAAACTTAACTGTCTCCTAGTTACCTTTTTGACCATGACCAATATCAATGCGAATTAATTGTGTAAAACGGTCATAGTGGGAGTGAGTTCACCAGCTGTGTCTGGATCTGCTGTTGATCTCTTATGTAGTCTAGGGCAGCAACAGTGGGGTAAAATTAGGTTATTTTGCATAACAACGTGAAGAATACCAATCAGAATACCAATACACTTAAGATGGCAAAACATCTCCTAAGTGATTTCTTAAGGCATTTTCCAACTGGCCACCAGTCATCATTCGCAAAATAAACAGCAATTTGAGGAGTTGTAGGACAAGTTTGCTGTTATTGCTGCTAACATTTCGTGGAAGATAGATTCTCTTTCAACATTACATTTTCATTGCGTAACATATTGCTTGATTTAGGCAGTGTAATGGAGTAACAGTGATATTGTGTGCACCAATCTGCAGCTAAAAGATTCAAAGTAGCAGTGAAGCACTGTATAGGCTTAGGAATCACGCACACCTATTTTAGCTACTGCAGGGACATAGCCAGAAATTTGAAGGGGGAGGGGCAAAATGTTAAAAGGAGCACTTTTCACAATGGGAGTATCATTACACTTAACAGAGCGCCTTTATTTACAAAGAAAATGTTTGCCCCAAAAATGCCTCCCACGTTCCAAGAAATAAACAATTATAGGAGTATCGTATTACGTAGCAGACTGACGAACTTAAAAAAAAATTGCGAAGCGTCGCTTAGCTTCCTTCAACCTGAAAAGAGGGCTATAATGATATTTCCTGCTTTTGGTTATTTTTTTCCAGGGTATACTCAAAGGGGGAGGGGGCAATCGCTCGCATTGCTCCCCCTGGCTACATCTGTTACTGTAAAGTATATCTAGTTTATACTAGTGGAGACCTAATGTAACACAAGCTATCTTGGTAAGTATTATTGAACATGTTATATTTTATTTGTTTGACACGACAGTAGTCCTAGCGGCTTATTTACGATTCTGCAACATCATTTACTTTGTTCATAACTTAATTTTGGTGCACAAAAATTAAAATTTACTGCACAGAAACATAATTTTCCAATGTGCTATTAGTTATGACCACGTACCTGCCTAAGTGCCTAAAGTTTTGCTCATGTTATGTATTGATGTTGTAGATCTGTAATATAGAGACTTGAACAGCAGTCATAGTGGTGAATATTTCGTTTTGGCGAGTAGATTTTTAGTCATGGTCGCCAAATAGCGAGTACATTTTAAACATTTGTCGAGGCCCGAAAACCTTTAAAACATGATTTCTTATAGTAGAGGTCATGGATACTTTTCATAGGCTACATGGTATACTACATGGTATACTGGTTTTCCATATTGAGTACAATAATCCTGTTGCTTGTGAGGCATAAATCTCATTTGAGGTCAGCAGAGTTCAAACTCTGAAAAGCCTTTTACAAGATACCTAACGATGGGAATCATTGATACTTCTCATTCTTGGTGTGTGGATGCATCACATTGAGTACGACACCACTATTGTTTTTGGTGGAGGTGTGTATTGCCACGTATACTGACCTGACTTTATAATGACATAGAGACATTGTATATCAACATAGTGGTTCGGGTCATGTATATTGTAACACTATTTCTGGTTTACAAGCAGAAGTCTAGTGCAATGAAGTCATCGAAACCTCATGGCGTGTCGCATTCTTTAAGCGGTCAAATGAACCATTCATCGCATAGAAGTGTTGCCGTTCTTTCATTGCTGCAATGTAATGGAACTTTCAAAATAACTAAAATTAACAATGGGATTAATTCGGTGGGGATGTGCTATATATAGCCCAATGAAGTTCAATGTTTCCTCTGCAAGTTATATATGCTTTTCTATCAACTAATTACCGTTCGCCAAAACGTATGTTTCACAGTATACGTTCTCAGTGGCGTAGGAAGGTACTTTTGAGT
>KN885242.1:34804-54383 GCA_000934455.1 Apostichopus parvimensis
AAAACCAGTCTGGTCTAAAATGATGTTCACTTGGCTGATTCTTTACCTTAATATTTCCCATTGAAGCAAATTCCTTCAAGTGTAATATATAATATTTCAAAATATCATTAAATTATCTTTACTTTTGTAATTTGATCAAACCTGAAGATTTTTATAAAACAAACCACCTTTATAGTTTAAACTGTATCCATAGTTTCAATAGTATTAAGTTCAAATGCGTTTACAATACTTATACCTACATCTAAACTTCCTGACCGTGAAACAAGCACAAACTAACAGGCAACTGGCAATGGACCCGACAACACCAGCCACAATCACCCAAATGTTTTCTAAAGCTCTTTCTGGTATTGTTTGTACAGTTGCTGTAAGAAACAAGCAAAGAGTGTGTTCGTCTTTGAGATGTGAGAGATCAGACTTCCATCCATGGCTACAAAATATGAACGTGATGGCTTGTTGATTAACAACTAAATGTTACTCATTAACACACGTACGGCTTTTTTACTTAAAACCTGAATTTGAAAGAGCACACAGTAACGAAATCGATAACACCGTCATATCGAGTTTTAAAATTGGTTCCCAGAGAGAAGCCATTGTGAAGGGAAAGTTCAAAGTCTACAGTCAATATCGCTCAATGCACTATGCCTAATATGCAATCCCCAATAAACAATGAACAGTACACAATGCCCAATGCCCAACAAACAATGCACAATACACCCATTTGAATCAGTCAGCTTTTGGAATTAGAAATTGAATTTTGCTCTATTTAATGAAAACCATTATTCAGGCTGTTATCTTGTAATCCCTATTGGCATTTCAAGAAATATAGACGTCATCTGATATTTATTCTAGGGTAGGAGGTATATACAATGACATTATTTTGCATTTATGTTTTGCTAAAGTAGACTAGGAAAATAAGTTATATTGATATCAAAGTTTAGTTCAAAATTTAGTAGTTACGTTAAACAATACATAATGTGTTTTATCATAGTAGAAGGCGCAGTTTCACTCTATTGTCCATGCAGCAAACTTCACGACTGTACTGGGATCTAAGAATACGTTGTGGATTAAATGATCAAAAAGCACACACACACACACAAATACAAGGATTCAGGGAAACAAGCTTAATTACCATCGACGAGATCGCATTACAAATTTGTATTAATTTCAGAGAATTGCGATACTTTTCAAAGACAATTAACCCAGCAAACACAAAACGTTATCATAACATTTTTCAAAGAGCCTCTAACATATGTTTTTATAACGTTAAATGTGGTGTAATAAAAACGTCGGCATAACGTTTTTATGAGATATTAATGAGATATTAATGTTATATTAATGTTTTAACGAAAAAATGTTTTGAAATAATAGCCTGAAAACGTTTACGTTACATATTTATTACACCACAAATAACGTTATCAAAACAAAAGACGAAAAGTTTGCTGGGAAGACTAGAAAACACAAGTCATCATATGCATGATACTGTTTCAGGTATGCAGTAATAATATGATAAATATATATTTGTCGATCCTTAGTGACATAGCTATGAACGTGACAGAAGATTTGATGTTGAAAATACGTATGCACTAGAAATGCTTTTTTTCTCTCGATCTAGTACACAATCGTTTAAAATTATTTTTGACATATGGAGCTCCTTCGCAGGCAGTTGATCTACTTTCATTGCTTTCATTAAGAAAACCCTGTCATTAGATCTTAATGACGTCACCCAGCGCGATGGCACCACGGGTTACATTTACAACGATAACATATATACATAACATATGTACATGACATACACACATAACACATATTCATAACGTATACACATAACAAACACAACATACCTCACACGGATGACCACCAAAATTCATTACCATTTCTATAATATCGTTGATACCGCTTCTCAAAATTCGCTCTTCGAACGCATATAATGACGTGTGTGTAATGATGATGAACATGTATACGTCATGAAGCATCCCGTAGAAAGGTTTGGCACGTATCAAGCGTAATTATTATTTACAGCGTAAGCTAGCAGTCAAATATCTTAGACGTAAAGTAGAGCAGTCAAGTTTCAATGTTTGTGTTTATTACTATCTTACCAATCGATCCACACAGAGATTACAGTCATTACAAAGCGTTGTACCACAGTAAAAGCGGGACCGTACTGATAAATTTGATAAATCGGTAGAGTGTGCTATAAGGATTACAGTAAGAACTGAGGATATGTGTAATCCCAGCAAATCCAGTTATAGCCCGATCCAGTTTTTACTGCGGTACAAACCATTAAAATCTACAGTAGATACTGTGTTCTCCGTGTGTATCGTGTCAACGTACCGGTATTATTAGGTTCAATAGGCAGTTGTCGAAGTGACATTGTCGAAGCCACAGCTGAAGCATTATGTGCTCTGACTACATCCGGGAAGATTCTCGAGTTATCATTAGACTTGTATGTTCTCATGGAAACCACACTTACGAGCATAATTAAAGTATTAAAATACACCATTATTGAAAAAAACAAACTCTCTAAATATAAATGGTTTGTACGTAATGAGTATAATCGTGCATTTATAACTACAATAATCCAACATGCTACCGCTGTGTAACAAGTTTACGAGTATATGGTTGAATAATGCAGAAATACCAAGGCTCGTTTACACAATGGAGGTCAAGTCGTCAGCCATTTTGGGTGGCATGTTCTTTTCCTCATCGATGGAGGGGGTGGGAACTACTTATCAATCAAATAGCGTTTAACGGCATTCTTCACAAATACCATATATTGATATTAGTCTCTTGGTGGTTGGGGTTGACTTATACAGCCAGCAATACATATATACAACGGCGATAAACGTTTTCTGCAATAAGTTGCGCATTCTTATGGTTTTCATATCGGGCAGTCACTGCCCCTGTAAGTTGCCAATGATTGCCTAGAGTATGTACTACATATGGTGGCACAAGTGGGTTACTGTACACAATGATACCGTATGCATAATGTTAGATCATTACATTATTGATAAGACTGACTCTAGCCGATGATACATTCAATGCAGTAGGAGATTTACATAATAACTCCTAGATTAAATTCAGCTGACATTTTATTCACTCTTTGTCTAAATTGTGCACCGTTTTAAGCGATAAACTCAACTTCATCAACTTTTGTCTGAGGAATGAAATGATGTTTATGTTGTACCCTAACCTTCAATAACGGTTCTTAACATTCAGAGATTTTTTTGCCTCCTGGAATGTGATGAAATGAAATTATTATAATGTCATAACTAAAATCATATTATGATCAACTGGCAAGTTTATTTATACCATCAGATACCTGTGCTGCGAAATAGGCCTAGTTGTATAAATGTATCAAGCAACATATTTACTCTCAATTTTAATGCAGCGCCTGTTTAATGTTTTCGGCAGACTACTGCAAATACTTGCATGATATATTTTCTTGCAAGAAGATTAACTAGAAGATCTCAGACTGATATGTAACAGGATTTTGTCAATTATTGATGCCATAGTTCTCAATCGCTTGTGATTAATTTGGGTATCTTCCTAAATATGGGATTTATTTGCAAGCAGGTGACCATTATTTCATATCGTTATATGAAAGCTCTGTCATTAGACTCCCTCTCCCGTTGTTAGGTTTGCTTCGACAATGGTAACACATACATATTCGTCCATATTATCACAGAAAAACGTAACATCGCATATAAAATTTCCCAAGGTAACTCACAAATTGTATATACCTTATGCGCTCATCATTTAAACCTTACCCTCCCCCGATCTAACGAGAAACACAATGGCCTGCGACGAATCAAGGGTTTTAAAAGGAAGGGTGTAACCCTGATATCGTTACAGCCGACGTCAGTGTTGGAGTGCGTGGTGTCTGGGATAAGTCCTCATGAAAATTAAAAATGATAAAGGAAATAAGGTCTTTAAGTAATAAGTTAAATCGCAAGATTGTGTTTACATAATAATTGAATAGTTAATAAGTGCTTAAGGATGGTTGTAAAGGGGGCACTTCCTCTGAAAACGCGCCTGAATGGTTCCCTACCTGGTAAGGTAAATTGTACAAAACTTACGGACCATTACTGTTACTAGGTCAAACATTGCAAGGATCACAGTGTCATCAAGAGCAGTTTCCGTGAAGACGACATCGATTCTTGCTCTTGAAGAAAACGTTATTTACATTTTAATACAAGAGGCGTCATTTCAATTGTTTTAGAGATAACCTATCATAGGTCAACTCCAAATAAAGCTAACAAAAAGTAGGCTATACCTTAACATGAATAAGCTCCAAAATTTGAATTATTCAGTGGCTTCATAACCGATACCTCAAACGCTGTTAGCTTCTTGAATGATAATTCTGATATGCTGTAGACAGTTCAACAACACTACATTCAGTCCAGACCGTATTTCTTCTAGCACATTTAATTTTATGAGAAAAAACTTTAAAAAAACGGAAGCTCACCAACTAATGTAGCTGGATCACTTAAAATGAAGCAATGCATTAGTTCCTCAGATGCAACACAAAATGTCAATAGTAACAAAAAAGTATTGCAAAGCCGCAAGCAAGATGTACTACCACTTTGTCAAGGCTAAATGATGTTAAGTATAGTCTAAGTTGTTTATATGAAGTGCTACGAATATTTTTCAGGCTTATTTATTAGAATTTATAATGAGTTAACATTAATGTTTTGGAGATGTACTTAGAATTTGATATCATCATCACTTTAGCTTCAATAGAGCATGAAAGAGATTTTAGCATATATTAGAAATGACTGTCTTGAGAAATCGCAAAAGTTATAGAAACACTCCTAGCACTTCACATTTTCATTTCGTCTTCTTCTATGAGATATTAACACTCAAATTCTGCCTAAAGTAATCCATTAAAAAGAGAAAATAATCGAAACGAAGAATCGCTCATTAAAGAGTATACTAGCCAACTTCTTGGCCTTTGTCTAAACCATAAACCATAATGTGTTATGAACAACAAGGTTCGATCCACACACTAACTTGGGTCATACCACAACCATGTCGATGACAGGATGACTCGCTATGAAGGTAACACATCACGTCAACGGTGGTGTTCCACTTCTTAGCCACCATAAATAAGTCAGGGTTTTTGCCTACAGTGACGTGTAGATCAAAAACTTAAACCCACCATTCGCCATCTGACGTTGGCCTCTACCGCCTACCGTCGCACTCGCAGTACTCGCTATCTGTTCAGGCATGTTTATCAAGTTAGACGGTCAGTCGCCTCTGGTATTGCAACATAACTTTTTTGTATCACATATAAGGATGTGAATTATGCTACTGTTGTGTGTGACATAATTATGAGATATTTTGCAACCACTGTTGAACCATATAATCATATTTCTTATAACTAAAGTTTTTGCAACACCGATCAATCATCTGTTGCTAGTTTCCTTACCCAAACTTGCCTAGACCCTAATTATTAATTGCTCATACATAAAGCGATAAAATGTATAACCAAACATTGTGACACTTTACATTCAAAACATTACAAATTCCACTTTGGATAAGACTTTCATTTTACGTTTATTAGCTAGTTTGAAGGGTAAAACCAATTTAAACATTTATTAAAAGATTTTCAAGCGTCACGTAAATATGATCACGTGCACTTCCTTTAGACAATGAAACGTTTCACAACAGTTGTTGCCATCTTCTCATTATGGCTGTATAATCTAACCGGAATGTTCGAGTTCAAAGTAAATCAAGTGGTTATTCCTCAACTTCCCTCAAGTTCCCAATTCCAAAATGAAGTGAGTCAGAGAGATGGCACGAACGAGGAAACACACGAGAATTACTTTCATAGATAACATCTGAAATATCACGGATGTACTCTGGAGAGTTGAAATGACTCTCGAACAAGTATACCAAATTATGATATTGTGATGTCCATGATATTTGTCAGCAATGAGATAATGTTTTATGCTCTCTTGAATTTAGGCAATTTGTCTGTCATATATTGGAAAGAAATACAGGGGCGGACCTAAGAACATATCAATGAGGTTGTGGCCGAATCTCTATGTAAGGATGTCGACACCCACCCCACTCCCAATCACAGCACTTTCTGGATCTACGCCTGTATTATCAGACTTCAGAATATATACATGTATTATACTTACGTTGTACCGGCGATAAGATGGTTGGATTAGATGTTGCAGGTCGACCTATTCCATTATACGCTTTACATCTGTATCGGCCTTCGTGGCCGTCACTGATCTCGTCAAATGTGAACTTCCAAATTGCAGTGAATCTTGTCTTGCTTTCAGGAACAGTGGAACTGCGTAAAGTAGTCCATTCACCATTAATTTCCTTCTGTAGAGACATTTCCGCTAATGGATTGGAATAACTTTCACACTCAACGATGAAACTGTCATTTGATGTGAACATATTGGAAGGAGAGGTGAGCATTTTCACTGTCGTGTCAACTGTACATAGGCAATAACATTTTAAACATTATAAAATATGTTAAGACTTATCTTAATCTGTAGATTGATATCCAAATCAGTGTGGTTACATTAAATTGTAACTATCAAAGTTTGTCATAAACCAATACTATTTTTGTCGTTCACAATATCTGAACTCTTGTTAAGTTTTTCACATCCAGGGGTGATATTGAAAATAAATTTCATGTCCGTCTTGTGTACTCTGTTATTTAAAGGGCCACGTACGTTTCAATTGTGGTGATGTTTTTTAAATAAATTATTAGAACAATGTGGTTGAGAAGGATTTGTGGACAGGAAAACATCTGCTCTTCACATAAACTGTTTCGTGTTTATGTTGATTGCTTGTAACGGGTAGATTTGTGAGAAGTTACAATGTCAGTCGCTTTCCAAAAGGATGCAACCACTTAACTTCTAGGATCATTAACCCCCACAACCCCCAGAACAATATTGAGGCTGAGCCCCCCCCCTCCACCTACCCCCCTCACAGCAACATAGTATTAAAACAAATTCTATGACCTATACATTTGGGAATTCTCCAACATCTTTTCATGCTTGTAAAACATAGCTCAAGTTTGCATCTTTCCTCAGACTTACATACTAATAATCCATACATAGTAATTAAAAAAATTAAACGAATCGTCCACTCTCTCAAATTTCGCCTCATGATGGGCGCGCTCAATACCATATTAACCCTTCACACTGAAGTTAGTTGCACTGGCCAGGTATCGATTACATAGTAAGGCTAAATTAAAAAAAAAAGGATCATTGCAATGAATGCTACGAAAACTATTGTAAAGATGTGCTTCAGCTGAAGATTCCATAACGTTACTGTCTAAAGTTTACTATAATGGATAACATTATCGAATGAAATTATTGAGTTGCATTATATGTAGTTCAATATCGTAGGAACCCTTCGCAAGACTGAACGGTCTCTTGTACACTACACTTCACTTCACTTCACTACTCTAATCTTCATTGGACTACAAGTGGAGATTTTGTACAGAGACTATAAAGTGACTTATTAAACTCACATGTGATGTTCAACAGTACGGCATCATAGACAACATTTCCAACACCATTGCTCGCTTTGCATTTGTACAAGCCATAATGATTCCTTGTGATGTTAGCAAACCAGACATGCCTCTTTACTGTGAACTCCGACACGTTTCCTATTAAGGAACTATTCCATTCAGGTAAGTCTATCCCTCTCAATGGACTCTCTAATACAACGTTTGGTCTGGGATTACCTTCTCCTGTACATATAACCAATGCGTCTGTGAATTCCCGTAACATACAGTTGACCTTTGAACACATGACAGCACTATCGACAGAAGCAGTGACCGTCGGTTCATCTGTCAAGGAATGAAAAAAAGACAGTAAAAAATAGCTGTACATTTCATATCGTCAGTAGAAACATTTTGTCTGGTGACATATGAAACCATTCATCTTTAGTAACAGGTCCATTGCACACATAACGAGTAATATTGACACATTATTGTTCTACGTAGGATGCCACAACATAGAAGCCAAAACATCTACAAAGAGGAAATTGTCATTTATAAATCAGCAAAGTTTTACCCTAATTATTAAAATCATACTTATATTGCAGGTTTCCCTTTTGCCAATGATGGGCGAAATTTTATTTCAGCTGAAATATGTTCTGCATATTTGCAACATGTCTTCTGATACAAAAAAACGATGGTAATTTTGGAATACTTTTCAAACTTTCTTGATTAAATTCTGTTCGAATGATGCAAATATTTTGTGAGATGCTTACTATTCTTTCAACTTTTTAACGGACGCATTTTGCATTGATCGATAAGCATCCACACAACGTAGTTTGTAACTTACAGGAAACATTCAAAGATGATGAAACCGAGAGATGCAATCCATTTTGAACTTCACAAATTAGTGATTTGTCGTTGTAAGCCCGATGACTAGTCAGATCTACCATATCACAATATTTATAATCTGAGATTTTTTGGACAGAAGCATTTTGCTTAATATCATCAAACATGCTTGTATCAACCATCCACGTCATCAGAGGTTCCATGGTAGATTCCACACAACATAATGCGTGTATGACGTCTCCTTCGACTGTGTCGCTGCTCACATTGAACAAATCAGGCTGCCCTGTAAGTAAAATATTATAAAATATATAATCCAGTTTGTTAAAACGTTTGTGCAAATATAATGTCTTACCTTAAATTGTCAGTATTGCTCTTATGATATGTTACTGCATTTAATTTGCATATTCGTAAAATTAAATACGGGAAGTTATGATTCGGATTAGGGTAGTTAGTTATTAAACTATTTATTTATTTATTTTTTGGAATCTTAAATCTTACCTTGCACTAGAAGCCGAATCATCCCTTCTTCGGCATTTCCAGTATCATAATACGTAGTGTAGGAGTAAATTCCATTATTCTCTAGTGACGCATTTGATATCTTCAATATAAGTTCCGATGTCCCTGTCAATTCTGCATAAAATTGTCCATTAGTTGCTTTTAAATGATTTGTTCTATCGATCCTTAGAAGTTGGCCGTCATCTTTTGCAAAGACCGTAAAGCTAACCTGGCGTGTAGTACTCATAGGCCATTTGATTTCAATGTCACCATCAATCAAGACAGTATGCACCGATAATCCTGTATGATGATAAAAGAAACTACCATCGTAATTAAATCAAAGAGTATGTTTCATAACTATATCTTAAAATCCAGTTTCAATGGATTAGGAATGTATCCCGTACAAGATCTCTAAAGTATATGCCAAGTGTATATGACAAGTCTACTAAGAACTTTAATTTGAAAACTCATTATCTGGGACTTTCTTTTAATCTTACATATAATCTTTAAATGATATACTTTTAGGTAAATAAGTAGTTGGAGAAAATAATGCTGTCATCACAACTTAGTTATTATACGTGTGCAATCTTCTATTGTCTACAAATTTCAATTTAAGACATATCGAAATCATAACACTTTTTAAAATTACGAAATTTATAGTCAAATTATGTAATTGTTTAATGAACCTATGTATCGCCAGAGAAAGTTGAATTAATAAAATGATGATCTTGAATCATTGCTAGAATACTTATAAGACATGAAAAATCCCAGCATCTATGCGAGAGCTATATGCTAATAATAAACTTCCTTAACTATTAAACACTTTGCGTTGCCCTTTAATACTAAAATGACATTTTTAATGTAACATTACAGAACCATGAATTATTATATTAACTTACTGGTATTTCAATTGCATTCTTTGTCTATTATTTTGTTCACTTTCGTCTTTGTCAGTTAAGATATTTTCGAGTGTTTTCTCCGTGACGTAATAAAAATATGACTTAACTAGCATTGTTTTACATATTAAACATATGAAGGTAAACAAAAGGTAAACTTAGAGATTCCAATTGTTGAAGACATTACACAGAGACAGAGTGACATTCCCCTAAAACCCTAGTCTTCAAAGCGGGAATCCCAACTTTTTGGGTCGCTAATTTTTTTTTTTTTTTTTTTTTAGAAATTCGAAAGAATTGTTTGTGTGGAAAGAAAAGGGAAAGGTCTTATACAAGAATTGCAAATAGTACAAAGTAGCACATACTTCAAAAGTGGAAGAGTATACAACCATTTTGTAACTAGGACCCTGAATAATATGAACATTTCTCAAAGCAGAAGAGGTTCACTCTTCCCCTAGAACCCTTCCTAATGTTTGGGGTCAATGAAGGAAATTATATTTGTATACATGGGCCCTAATACAACAGATAGACCAAGTTGTTTTTTTTTAAATCTAAACAATCACCTTTATTTTCTTTCACTTTGTTCATCCCAAGAACCGTCATAATATGGGTGGAGTGTGTTTTCCTTTATGACGATACCAGGGTTGCATTTGGTGTTCACAATATTATATTTGAAAACGGGAATTGCAGTTTGTTTCATGTTGTTGTTCTGTTTTGTTTTTTCCTTAATATTGACTGCACACAAATACGTGATAAACTAACTCAAGTTACAAGATTAAATAACATTAACAAGTTGTAAATCTTTGTAAACCTGCAACATATAGATGCAATGTTACATTGTGAAATACTTTTCTACTTCCCTTTATCTCTTAATGTCAATGATATGGCCTACTACTACAAAGGATAAAAAAATAATATTGATGATTTATAAAGCGCAGACATATCCACCGATAACGGTAGCTCAAGGCGCATCACAAAATTGCCTTGCTCAAGGACACAACGAAATGAGCTGGCTAGGACTCGAACCGGCAAACCTAAGATCACAAGTCCAATGCCTTGACCACAATGCTCTAAACACATAACAAAAATATTTCGTTCATTAACTTAAAAACTGTCGTATTTCTATTGTTTTAAAATGAAAAGCCCTAACAGAATTGAATAGAAACACTTACCTAACCCTGTGTTCGCTAGAGCACAACACAAGCTTATTAGGACAAACCTTCTCATCGCCATGTTTGCTCTTGCTTCTTTTTCACGTTAACCCTGTCCGTTCTGTGTACTCGAGTTTGTTTATTGATTCTGCCAATCATGCGATAAAAGTAAGCAATTAATTATTAAAGATACAGGCATCGAGTTTTATAGATCACTCATGAAAATGAATGAGTTTTCAAGTGTGATAAGACACGTTTCAGTAAGGTTTAACTACTATGTGAAACACATAAAAGTTACAAAGGTTTATAAATTAGGTTGACTTTCTTTGTTTTCTTCCAAAGTAAAAGTAATTTAATTGTCATTAAAATAGTAATTTAAAATCTTTAAATTGTTTAGAGGAAGTTGTATAAGATAAGAGTTACTTTACGTATATATTTCATTCGTGATAGTTTCGTTATAAAATATATGTTCAACAATTTCGTCGTTCCTATAGGGAGTAGACCAAATATTGTGTCGAATTTGTCAATGTGTAATTATGGGAGCACAGCGGGTGGGGTAAAGGCCTCTTAAGCATATTAGAAGCGGGATGTACTCTAAATCGTTTATCTTTTTGCTCTAACGTTCATGGGTATAATATCATGCCCCAGGTGTGTGGCCGACTTGACATCGACACTGGACCGACTTTTGATTTTTTACGGGAGTGTGACATCCACTCCCATACCCTCAAACCCACCCCACCCGAATGTCCGCCCCTTACTACCACAGCAACGGACGGACGGACGGACGGATGAGTATAACAGTTTGCTACTTGTTGGTAACTCTACAGCAAAATAGTCGTTGCAACTATTGAACATAACCAAGAACATGTTTAGATCTACCGGATGTATAACCAATCCGGTTGATTCCTGATAACACCCTGCAATGTACAGCCAATCTTCAAGCTGGTACAGCAACTACTGTTCATATCCCACAACCGTGCATCAGTAATTACTACTTTGTGTTCGGTTCGTAACACTGTAACAACTGCAAAGCTTTTAACTTGTTCCAAGGTAAGAAAAAAAAGAACTGGGCGAGTGGACAAGATGTCTATGAAGATGAGCCATGCCTACGAGATAAAGTTAAAAAGGTACGGTACCGTTTGATTCCAGTTCACACCTTTATCTAAATTACGACAATTTTCATGCCGAGAACGAGGAAGACCATTTTCGGGTACATCATGTTCAGGGACGTCATGTTAGAATCGCGTGTATATGAACTGGCACTAAATGGTTGGTACATCAACTACTGTTCATGTCCCACAGTCGTGCATCCTTATTACTACTTTGTGTTCGTAACACGGTAATTTGTGTTACATGAAATGAACTACGTAATTACTGTAACAGCTATGAGGGTGAAAGTTAACCACACTACCCTATCAGTTTCATCGAAGCTTTCATACGAGTGCATCATGCAGCGTGGTCCATGCCAGGATAATAAAGTCCAACATCGAGAAAGTCAACAAGAACAAACCATTACGTCAACATTCGAACAATGCTTCTCTTCCTTGAATAATAAGGATAGTTAGAAGATATGAATTAAGTGCTCTCAAGTTAGCATTTCATTTCAAATCAAGAAATTGAGATAGTATCAGAAATGTTTAGAAATAATCGTTTTGAACATTCGTATGATGATATAAGGTAAATTTGCGATAGTAAGGGCATTAATGTTATTTCAAAAGAGAGCGTTGATAAATGACAACAATCATCTCTCCTCCCTTTAGATCCTACCTATGACAATACTCCTGCTTTGTTCAAGAATTGTGATATAGTTATCACCTATGGCCCTGTTAAATCATGAGGTATATATTCCACAAATAAAAAGCTGATCTTTTAAGTCTCAATTATCTACCAAAACTTTCTCGTCTCAAAAATACTCTTAAGCAGTGTTCCACTGGCAGAATTACTCTGATTAAAAGTTTCGCAATCTCTCAATTAGTTTTAATCCTCTCTGTTCAGTCAAACCCATTGGATGATTTTATAAATGACTTATATAACAAACTATTAAGTTTTATATGGGATGGGAAACCAGATAAATTATGCGGACGGTTCTCTGCCATCCGTACAAAGAGGGGGAACTTAACATTATTAATGTTCGCCTGTTCTGATATGCAATGAAGTTTGCTTGGGTAAAAATATATTTAAGTGATATCGATAGTGCATGAAAAGTCTTTTCCAATCTGTCATTGAAACGTTACGGTGGTACTTATCTTTTTGTTCTAACTTTAAGGGTACTGATTTGGTCTCTTTTTCCCCTCTGCAGTAAGCTTTCAGCTTCAGTGCCTGCCATCTGATAATTTTCAAAATCATTTGTAAAAACATCTTGGTTCATATTGATAACGCAACTGTCTTTAATGAAGTGTTTTTATCCGCCGATATCAAATATTTAGGAGATCTAGTTACTACTAATTACCGTTCGCCAAAACGTATGCTTGTCAGTGCGTTTTTTTATCATTTAAACATGAACCACGGAGACTTTTCGATGAACATAAAATCCCACCATTTTGCATGTATGTAATCCTTAACTCCCTCCAATTACAATATTGATAACGCAACTGTCTTTAATGGAGTGTTTTACTCTGCTGGTATCAAATATGTAGGATATCTAGTTAATGATAATGGAAATATTTGCCTTTGCTAATATTGTTTTTATAGTGTTTGGGTTACGAAAATATGTTAATTCCAGATTAGATACTTACATTTTATTCTTGGTACAAATCAGCTACTTTTTAAGAAAGAAAGAGACAAATTCCTTTATGTACATTCTGTAAATTAGAAGATGCAGATATTCCCCAACTCTTCGGGCACTGTGATAGGGTTATGAACTTTCGGGAATGCTATTTCCTGTTGTTCTCCCCAAAACCGAATAACTTACAAAATGATCTCTTTTGGCCTTATTGGACAAACATATAAAATATTATGATGTTTTCTAACTTCATGCTAAATATTTCATTTACAAATGTAAAATGCAGGAAATCAATCCCAGCCGCGCTCATTTTGAAAGCATTGTGGATTTTTATCCTTGGTATTGAGAAACACATTGCATTGAAAAACCACTGTTTCTATATGTACAATAAATTAAAAGATATTGCAAAAGGTCTGAATGATAGTATATAACAATCTATCGTTAAGTATATTCGTTTATCATTCTCAATATACATTATTACACTTTTTCTGTTATGTTGACATGTATATATGCCTAATAAATAGACTGAAAATAACTGAAGCCCCCCCCCCCCAAAAAAAAGCGTTGATGACGATCTCGCTGATTTCGCTCAATAGTTTAGTGTTACCCTTCATGTCATGTTATCAATGGTTTGACCAGATTCCGCCAGAAATAGAAACACTTATACTGATAAAGGTTGCTGTAGTCAAACTGCTTGAAGCAAAGATAAATTTCCAAATTTCGTGCACACTTTAAAAGTTTACAGTATAATTCCACAAATAATCCATGTTAATACAACATTAATATTTCCTTGTTTCACTTTGGCAAGTTTGTCCGTTTCCGTTAAGGCTTTGTAGATACATATTGCGATTGAAAAAGTGATTACAATTTGACGAACACAGTTACTACAGTGTCTATCAGTGCAACATCACATATGTGAGACAGTGAAAGTCTTGACCATTAGGTGATGAGCGCCCCCTGTTCACTGTGTTGATCAAAATGGAGGATGCTCGTTAACGGCAATGACAACGTGTACAGTTAGCAACAATTTCTTATCAAACTATAACTTTTTCAACACAGACTTATGTCTTGGTTTCAACCATCACAAAAGTAGAAAGTTCGTATTATTTCACTTACCGCTGTCAGGTTTGGGACCCATTGTATGAGTTCGTCGCCTGTTTAATAGCTTACACGTAAGTTATTAGAGTTTTCGCTACAAACTTAAAACAACATGGATACCATTCCCAACAGGAAATATCCCATATATCTCCCTTTCACTTCGTTGTTGCAGGAGAAGGATCATTGGTGAACGAATCAGGAGTGGACAATGGAGCAAGTGCCACTTCCAGTTTTAAAGATCTAAAAAGTGACTCTTGAAAAGAATAAGATATGATCCGTTTTGGAGGGGAAAATACCCTTTCAATTTTTTTTTAAATTTAGAAAAGCTTTTTATTTATATTTAAAATGTGCATTTTTTCATCACAAAAGCGTGCTCTTTTTGAAAAAATAAATCAAACTGTTATTAATAACTGCCTTGTAGTGGAACAGGTTAAGAAATAAATTGATGAAAGGTGCCCTTTTTTCAAATACTGGAAGTTTCGGTACAGTAAATCTATTTCGACACAAATTTTGAAGCCTAATTCGAACCCCCCATCTCACCCCATCTCACCCCACCTCCGCCCGCAATGAAAATAGCATATGATACACCCCTCAAATCGACATCTCGATATTAATGACACATCGATTATTGGCCACTATTGATAAATAATAAACACAACTGCAAATCACACAGTGTCATTTATATCATGGTCATGCTACAAAGGTTTACTTTTATACGATAGAATAACATGAAATTTCACAAATTTAATTGTTCAGTCCTAAAAATTTTTTTTAATGATTGAAAGGGACAGATTTATCCACTACGAGAAGATTAAAAGATTTAGATTTGTCAGCGATGTGGTATCTTTTAAGTGTGTAGCAAAGCTATTCACATTGTGATATTTCCTTTCTTTCTTTGTTTCTTTCTTTTTTATGATAATTTCAAGGAAGTACTTACCTTATATGTGCATAAACTTTCGTATAACTCAAAGCATCCCTGAAGAACCTGGTATCATAGTGTATATATGTATAGTTGCATACAGCCGAACGGAGAGTAATACTACCTTTTCTATCAACTTTTACTGATATGAAATTCTACATATTTTTACTTTCGATTTTGTGATCCTACGTTTGGAACAATTATCGAGTATATTTCAAGCCATGTCAGTCAATGTTTACAGCAGTTTAAGGTTATTATAATGGCATTGCAGTTAGGCTTCAAACATTGTGGCTTAAAAAGTGCAAACAGATATCCGCAGTATAGTATGAATTTAGAAACACAACTCGCAGGGCTTGCAAAATAAGAGAGCAACCGCAATATACACAGAGCGTTTATGACAAATGAACCACAAGTAAGCTAACATCACTCATAGGATGGACATATTATCGCAGATTTGTGGATACTGCTCAATTCTGTTCTGTTTATTTTTCAGCTTTGCTGGTAAGTGTATTTGCTACCTTCGCCTCTTTCAAGTCATTTACTACTCTATAGTATAGTCATTAACTACTCTATTAGTCCTTTACTGGTATATTAGTCCTTTACTGCTCTTTAGTCCTTTATTGCTATATTTAGTCTTTTACTCTATTAGTTATAACTGCTATATTAGTCTTGTACTGCTCTATTAGTCCTTTATTACTATATTAGTCTTTTGCTGCGATATTAGTCCTCTAACTGCAATGTTAGTCCTTTAACTGATATATTAGTCCTTAACTATTATTTGAATCATTTACTGCTCTAATGGTCTTTGACTATTCTATTAGTCCTTAACTATTCTTTGAATCATTTACTGCTTTAATAGACTTTATCTGCTGTATTAGTCCTTTGAATGCTTCATTTAGTCCTTTAATTATTCTATTAGTCCTTTACTATTCTATTAGTCCTTTAACTGCTATATAAGTTATTAACTACTTTATTAGTCATTCACTGCTCTATTATTCCTTTAACTGTGATATTAGTCCTAAACTAGTCTCTAACTGCTATATAATACCTTTACTGCTCAATTAGTTATTTACTGCTATATTAGTCTTTAACTGCAATATTGGTCATTTGCTGTTCTATTAGTTCTGTACTGCTCTATTGGTCCTTTAATTGCTCTAGTATTCCTTTAATGTTCTATTATAGTCCTTTACTGCTATATTAGTCATTAAGTACTCTATTAGTCTTTTAAATGCTCTATTAGTCCTTAAACTGCTATAATAGTCCTTCACTGCTCTATTATTCCTTTAACTGTGATATTAGTCCTTTATCTATTCTAATTAAAATTAAACTGTTAGCATACTGCTTATCCACTAAAGAGCCTGTGTAAAAGAATGTGTAAAAGTAAGAGGGCCTGACGTTTTGATCCTATCAGGATCTTCTTCAGAGGCTGAATGACCAGAAGATCCTGCTAGGATCGAAAAGTCAGACCCTCTTACTTTTACACTTTATCTATTTTATTGGCCATTTAATGTTCTATTAGTCTTTAACTGCTATATTAGTCCTTTAAACTATTCTGTTAGTCCTTTACTGCTATATTAGTCCTTTAACTATTATGTTAGTCCTAAACTATTCTATTAATCCTTTACTGCTATATTTGTCCTTAAATGCTCTATAAGTCCAATGTGCTATAGACATAAGCCTACTTAGTAGTTATGTGTGAAAGCAACTGGACCTGTTCTTATCATTACAACTGTGATTCACAATATGATAAATAAAATCACTTGATTTTTTGCTCAAATTATGACGACACATTCAAGATAATATGAAACATGTGTAATCTATCTCAATTATTTTCTCAGACTTCGTGGCCGCAGTCGTTTCTACAAACGAGGCTGTTGCAGTGGGCAATTTAGTGTCCCTTGCATGTGCTGTTGGTACACTAGATCAGACCGTATGGGCAGTAAAGAGAAACGAAAGTCCACCCAAAACACTATCACTGAGTCGCCAGATCTTTGATAATAAGAATATGGAACTGAACATTACTTCCATCTCTGATTCTGGTTCATTTTCTTACAATCTCCTCATCCTGAACGCATCTCTAGATATGGAAGGATACTACGACTGCGTGGAGAGAGGAGTGACAAAATCGAACGTCTTACTTAGTGTGGAAGGTATAGTGACATATTGATAAAAATATATTTAGTTCTATTTGCGAACATAAGTCATAGTTTATAAGATTGTGAAACAAAACTGGTTGTTAGTTTGGTCATAAATACCAGTGACCAATCAATTTTGTGGCAGATTAAAGAACATTTGAGGGGGAAAATACGTTTGAAAGAAACTGATTATATTTTACATGATTTGTGACTATTGTATTACCACGATAACTTTGATGTGGTAATGTACCATGGCATCTAGCTAAAGTCAAAGTCATTCAATCGAAGGAAATCTAATTTTCCGATAACCTATCCCATATATTATCCGTTATTTCTACCCTTTATGTTATGATGTCGTCATACAGAGAGCGTTCCAAACAACTTTCAGTCTTTCACATTTAAAGTTTTTTGTGTTTTAATTGCAGTTCCTCCAATCTTGACACTAAAAATTGATAACGGGAGTCACGTTATCAATGATGGCAGCATTAATGTTAGATTGAACCAAGAAATCGACATCCATTGTGTAGCAGAGGGAGGTAGGCCTCTTGTTTCTCTTGGGTTGGAGATAAATGGCATTCCGGAGATTTACGGCATCGCCGTAAACGAAACATTTAATGCGGTCATTAGTACATTCAACTATATACCGAAAGAGGGTGATACAGTGATATCATGCACAACAAGTGGACAAACAGCAATACCAGATATCAGGCGTCAAACCAGTTTAAACATTGTGTGTAAGTATTACTATTGGCCTGGTAGTAATTGAACCCACCTAGTCATTCGTACTTCCCAATTACTCTCGAGTCTAGAAGTATGCGGTCGTCATAAAAATACTATGACGGCGTCTCATAATTAAATGATGACTTGCTAGGATTACTTTGATAACATGAGGTAAATACTTACTGCGTATCAATATACATATAATACTTCCTCCAATACATTCTAAAACGCTTCCAATTTTACGTCCTAAAATGCTTCCTGAAAACCTCTGGGGTGGGGGAACTCCTTCACCCCTTAACTACTCATATATCATTTAACTTCTCACTGCGGTGTCGAAGCGTTATAAATTTACCTTCAGAGGTATTATGCAGGAGATATACAGTTTCTTGAAATGTTATCCTTTTCTTTCACTAAAAACCCCCAAAATATTACTAAAATTCACAAACTAGAAAATATTAAACCTTAATATTGTCATATTGTCATGCTTGTTTTTAGGGGTCACGCATTTGTTAACACTTCCTTTCTTTCTTTTTCACTGGAAGAGAATAGCAATGCCATAATTCACCAATTTAACAGAACGTTCTTACTGTTTTCGTACTTGTCAGTTTATTTATTTATTTATTTAGACAAACCACGCTGTATTAGCCAGTTCATTAACGACTTCTTCATATGTCACTGTACATCGAATCCAGCAGCTAATGTCACCATCCTAACAAATGGCTCACACAACGTGTATAGTCAAACAGCAACACTAAATTTTCAGTATCCTGTAAATTTATCCTGTTTGGCGATCAATAGTATTGGCAAAACGACAACAGAGGCTGAATTATTTCTTCCAAGTGTTAACCATAGTATATTTGGTAAGTAACCTCTAAACTGTCTAACATGTTGATGTAAATATTCTTATAATTAATATATCTACCGTCTTACTGCACACATCGATCACCGTTCACAACATTTTTATTAAACGGAAATTAACTTTGCAACAATCGTTAAATCATTGAACCTTACATGATGACATTAATATTGATTAGACCTACTTTATCTGAATTACCATTGCCATAGCATGACGACTTGATGCAGTATCTATACTGTTGCACGCAGGGGCGGCGATTTGTTTCAAATA
>KN885242.1:59271-69424 GCA_000934455.1 Apostichopus parvimensis
GCGTCAGAGTCAGATATTGGTACAGTAAATCAAATTTTATATCATTTAAATATATAACTTATATTAAGTGACCTTGTAAGCAACATTTTGATATATACATATTAACACGCTTTAATTTATTGCTGACCCTTTTCTGTCATATTTTCAGAAAAGCTCATTACAAAGAAAAATATGCATTGGGAGGCTTTCATCATAAAATGTCTCGAGTTGCCAGCATCGAACCATCTAGCGAAGATTGAAGCAATATCTATCCAAGGCAGTGAGTTTGTCCTTTACATGCTTTAAAAAAGTAATAATGAGAAAAGATGGAATGTGAATCGAATCGAATCGTTTTCATTAAAACTAACATTCTCGGGTTATGGCCCCACCCGTCCCTCATCGGGTGTGATGAGTAACAGTAAAGGAAGATAAGGTTCTCATGGACATTCTGGAGTTGACAAGATCTTCTGATCAAGTCAAGAATCATTATATATTGTCCGAACAGGAGTTATTCAACCCCGGGGGATTTTATTAATATTAATATTAATTCGAATTGATAATTAAGCTAGCCAGTTTTCATCGCGATTGGAATCATATCAATGAAATTTTATTATTTATGAAGATTTCTTTGTTGAACTCCATCTTTGATTTCTTCTTTTGTTTTAGGTAAACTGTTCCTTATAAGTGAGCATCTCAACTGTGAAAATCTGCATAGCGTCTTGTCACGTGATACTAAAGATGAAGGAGACTACTATTGTTGTAGTTCATTGTCAGTTCCTGACGTCATCAAACACGTAGCGGGATTATTGGAAGGAATGGACATCCTTAAAACATTCGGGGTAAGAAATGTAAACGAGTTATCAGCTAAATATTGTTGTTTATTTAGTCAGACAGTATTTTGTCAACAACCTCGTCACTGTTTGTTGTAAAGTTGCTATTCGTATCTAACTTATTTTTAAACAAAACAAGCTTTCATTCAAACTCGAGACCACTTTAATTATTTAACAACTGCTTAACTTATTGTTTTTTATATTCTGCCAGTTCCTTCACCCTGGCTTAACAACCAAAAAGGTGTTACTAACCAAGGAAGGGCAGGTCAAATTATTTGACTTCTGTCTGGCCGGTGATGCACCAAAAATAGCTGCTCTGAAGAAAGCACAGGTAAATAACTCAATCATTAATCGAGGTATGACCTTGTTCTTTGTGTCTAATAATTATACTTAGTTACTTGTACGGTCTTTATCATCAGAATAAGTGTCTTTTGTTATGGATAGCGGAGTCTAAGATGTACAACTTTATTTAAATCAAGCTAAGAAAACACACAATACTTAATCGCTCGTTTTCGTTGAGTTTTGGCATATTTGGTGGATTTCATTAGAGAAGTACATTGTTATTATTATTTTAATGGAAAGATCAATATATTTAAATATCATACATGGACTGCTCTAAACTGTTTTTAATAATATAGTTAAAAATACTCCATATCCAAATCACTGTTTAATTTTAATCAAAACCCCTCTATACTGAATGACATCCCATAGCCCAGTTGCATAATTTTCCAACGTAACTTACCATCATTTCGACTTAGAAAACAAAAATCAGTTGTGATTTTATTGACCCAAGTGTACAATTCTGAATTAGTATAACCTGAATGTAACATTAACATATTAATACAATACATTACCTTTATTTGTTGTAAACTCCTTTTTCTTTTTCAGGTTCCTACGGTAACTTTGAACCAATTTCCACCTGAAATGTTACTGTTGAATCAATATACAGAAACCAGTGACGTGTGGTCTACAGCAGTAGTAATATGGGAGATTATGGCAGCTGGTAAAGAAATTTAATAATAACGAAATCCTTGTAGCAAATAATAAAGTGTTCAATACCAAAATACGTTGCTTATTATAACAGAAAACTACAGCAGTTATCAATAAAAAAGTTTCATGTTTCACATTCGATAAGTAAATTGAATTTTATTGACTATATTTATCTCCAATAAAATAAGTACATCACAGATAACTCAAGTTTTTGAGTTTCACTTAATTCTGAGTCAAGTAGATTTGCTCAAATATTTACGGTAATTTGAATGCGGAAGAAACATGTTAATATTCTATAAAGAAAATCAACTTATTATAATTATACATAGAGACACCTCGATATATTGTACAAGAAGTAAAGTCGAATGCAATCCAGTACCAAATTATAATATTGCACATTTTCCTTTTTTGGTGACGGAAAGTTACATTACTGCTCTTATCGGTATTTAAGGTTAGTTTATTAGAAGCAGAGACATGGGCATAATTTGTTGTCTGAAATTAATTACAGCATTTATAACAATTGGTAGTATCATATATAAGTAGAGTGAATGAAAGAGGGCAAGAAGTGAGTTTGATAATATTCATGATAGACACCCAGCTGAACAAATGTCTGGAAGACATGATAACCTTGGCCACTGGCGTTTTCCTACTAATCCTCTGCACAGTACTCTTGGTGTCCTCAAAGTCAACGATGTTCATATTGTCAAAATGTGTACTTTTGCTTACAAATACGTTAACAATGCACTGCCTCGTGTCTTTCGAAATATTGTAGACCCAAGATTTGGGTCAGATATCCCGAACGTCACAAGAACAAATGTACTATTCTCTGTCACTAGACACCGCTCTAAACATGGACAGTTTCTGCTAAACAATTACTGTTATTAATAAATGGAATAATCTCCCAACTGGTATTAGACATTCGAAATCATTTGCTTCATCTAAGTATAAAACTAAAGAGTTATCTTACTTCCAAGTACCGTGATTGATATTATTGTCAATTTTGTTTGGTACCTTTTGTTTTCCTTCTTACTTTGTTCTGTTTTTTCTTTATTTTTCATTAGGGTTACTAGCTTTGATAAACATTTTATGTTTTTTTCTAGTATCCTGTATATACCAATACTGCACTGTTTTGTATGTCTATGTATATGCGAAATATATTAACTGAACTGAACTGGTGTTCCCTCCATACACAAGTTGGATATACATATACTAGTTTCGATGTTTCTACACTCGCACATCTCTTAGGAAACCCACCATTTCCTGTCAACAAGGAAGTTACTAGTGTTGACGGAGAAGCGACCACACCATCAGCACCCTGGCCGGAGAAGTACTTGCAGATAAAGTAAGAGAGAAGTCAATCTTTAATTACCCTTTCATTCTATAAGTGTCGAAGTAACCGCATTCCATACTAGTTGAAGTCGGTGTGTAGGCCTAATTAATTCTGTATTTTTCTATTTGACAGACAAATATTTAAAAATTATTGTAGGTTGTACAACTATCACACAGTGTATGCGATTTTTGTAGTTGGATTAAAAAAGTTAATATGATAGAGTAATTGTGGAGTATTTATTTATACTTAAGTCTACTTAGGTTACCATAAATGAATTTAGCGTAGTATGGTGGGCTGACTTGTTTGTTTCAGGTACTTTCATCCAAGTGAGTGTTTCCATAGTCACTTTAATTAGAGCTATGTAATACTCATTGATATGTAAATCGTTGAAAGAGTCCTTTATTTTAACCAAATAATAACCTCACTATTTCTAGTGGGAAATCTTACAAGAAAGTGATCATGAAAGTAAAACTTTTTAAATGTGTTTATTAGTATAACACTTCATGTATTTCATATTTACATTGAAACATATAAAATAGTACACTGCATCTGCTGATTCACTATTTGAATTGATTTCTTAATCATCTGCAGAGATAAAATCTTGTTCGATTGCTGGAATCATAACTCATCTCTTCGACCTTCCATTCATCATCTGAGGGGAACATTCGTAGCTGTAAGTAATCTTTTACTCATCTTTAGAACAGATATCAGTCACCGTTACGTTGCGTAGGTGGTATCAACATCGTTGTTACACATGCACAATGAATAAAATTCTTTCCCCGATTTTATTTGAAACTTAAGATAAGAAGTTTTACCAAGCTGTTGAAGGTAATTTACAAAGTAGTTCATAAACTCTATCCTAATCCGCCTATATTCAACGTTCCTTAATTTCATCATGTTAGTCATCCCAACTGTCAAATTGGAATCCATGGGTAGGAAATGGAATCGAAAAGTCAATATTTAGTGAGATTTAGTTTATTGGTATCGATAACAACCGAGTTAAATCATTCTGAAAGCTAACCCAATATTGAAACGCGTAATAGAATTCATAAAATGTTATGGTTTGTCAAAAAACTGCCACAGATATACCACATGAAGTAATGCGGCATTTTATTCACAATACAGGTCCCATGTCGACCATCACGATGTGCTAAGTCACGTGCAAGGATAACGATGTATAGTAACTGAATATGTAGCTTCACCTTAGGTAGTGTATAATAAAAATCGACAATCGATAGTTGTAGTTATACATATGTCTCATATTACCAGCTTAATGTGGCTTCACTGAAAATTTATTTTAAATATATGTAGTATGTCAGACGATGTATAAATCCTAACTTCGGCGTAACAACGACATAATGTATTATAAACTGTTGAATACGCTTGGTATAGGCTCTCTTTCCTGTTGTGTTGAGATTCACAGAAATATTCATTTCTAACTTATTTATGATTTATCTTGATTTGATTGTACCTTTAATGTAAAGAAGGTCAGTTCAGGCAACGTTAAATATATATTTAGCATTTTTTTGTTGATAGTGTCTTGCAAAAGTCCCCTCATTATCCCTTAACAGATATTTGAAAAATTAATCGCGGACAGTTCTTACGTGATACCGATACCTACGACGTATTTACCTATGAGAGCCCCTGATACCGCTCAACCTACCTATGCAGAACAAATCTACCATGCTGGAATGTGAACTGAGTGTGCCTAGGTTCTAATACTGGCGATTGGTAATCGCTACGAAACTTCAAGATTTCCCTGAAGTCACGGAACCTACCTAATCAGACCACATATGCCATGTTGTGTAGAGTATAACAGGGTGTCGCATATGTTCTGATCGTCAGTCATTATTGACCAGCACCTGTAGAGTAGAACTGGGTGTCAAATATGTTCTGATCGGCAGTCGTTATTAACTACAGCAGGGTTTACCTCCGCAATTAGATAGTTATCGTAAAAGTGTCCATTAGCTATAGGTTGCATCCAAAAACCCGCCGTTTGTACTGAACGGCAGGTTTGTTTCCAGTTGGTTAGCTGAGTGATAAATCCCATCTTTTCGCACCTTATTTGAGCTGCCTATCCGTCTAATATGCAACTCATCACACAGCTAGGAGCCAAATCACTATCAGATCAGGCAGACATGACAAGGTGTGAACAAATCAACTCTTCCAAACTCACCAGTCTGTTTGCAGGAGAGACAAACTTTCAGTAAGTTGAGGTCAAGAGAGCTGAAAATGCAACCTATGGTTAATGGACTAATTCTCGTCATGTGCAGGATAGTAGATTCGGATTTTCTCATTGGTATCAATTGGTGTTCTTTCTGTAATATATTATTATTAGTATACTTTATATGTTGAGCGTAAAGTTGAAACACTTTCTAACATCACATGTAACTTTGATCTTTCATTGGTTATATGAAAACTTTGGCTTTTTCAATATATCACAGCAGCCAATGAAATATAATTGGACTTCACCAATGACCTTCCGTTAACCGTTCTTCACCAAAGCAATTCTCGCACATTTGGACACTGCTTTGTTCCGTAATAAGGTTATCAAGGCATTTGGATATTTCCTACTTAAGCAGCCAACTCTTTGTTCTCTGTGGTTACAATAGGCATGAATGATGTCAGCGCCATTTTTCTGTAATGATTTATTGGCGTCTTGACAAGGCTAGTAGACATAAAATTCAAATACCCTTTCTTCATTCTCTTGATATAAACAACCTCAAAAGTTTCTGATATATTCATATAACTATATATAACATTAACAGAGTCAGTCAGTTGAAAGTTATGGAACGAAGCAACCCTACTATGCTTACCATATTACTAATTTCCTCAATATATGAGTTACACATTTACTTCTAAGTTTCATATTTGATAAATTCTATCTTCATATTTTCTTGTTACAGCTAGTGTAGTAAAATTATCCATTCGATGGATGCCAACAGTCTGTAATTATTATAAACAGTTTACATACTTCTTTTTTATACATTCCTATACGTACTGTGCCGTGTACATTGCATATCGTTTCGGTGGCTACCGTAATTTTACCCTCATTTTCTGGAACCAAGAGCACAGTTTTTGTTTCATTTATCAAGCTTAGATGGCATTCAAAGCTAATGTAATATTAATTTAGAATTAACGAATAAATTTCTGTGTGCGTCTTTTTTTCTACATCATTCTGCAATTTGTTTAAAGATGAATATATCTACAACAATGTCGTGTAATGCATATATTGACCTATTAGTTTAGTCAATTACGTATCAGAGTGTAAGCCTCCATATACAAATACCAGGCAATGGTACAACATCTTTTCTTTTGTTGTTTTCTGTACACATATGATGTATTCTACAATGTAATAGTTCACCGTTGGGTTTACATAGCACACGTCGTTATTGAAGATATAACAAGGTTAAAAGGAAAAGTGAAAGATATAAACCACTTAACGATGATTGTTAACAACCGAACAGTAATCACGTGATCCTATTTTTTCACATTTGTTATTGGTTTTCTTTCTTTCTTTCAATTTCGGTCGTATTTAGAAACGAGTTTGTTTTCGTTTATAGCTGTTTTCACATACAATGAAGCATTCAACACATAAAAAAATCCCTATGTCTCACTTTGCTCATCTCATCGTCTCTCACAGCATTAACAAAATCAGTGAAATCATCCACGTAAATACAAAATTGATATTTCCTTGTTTCACTTGGCAAGTTTGGCCGTTTCCGTTAAGGCTTTGTAGATTACATATTGCGATTGAAAAAGTGGTTACAATTTGACGAACACAGTTACTACAGTGCCTGTCAGTGCAACTTCACATGTGTGACACAGTGAAAGTCTTGACCATTAGGTGATGAGCGCCCCCTGTTCACAGTGTTGATCAAAATGGATGATGCTCGTCAACGGCGATGACAACGTGTACACTAAGCAACAATTTCTTATCAAACTATAACATTTTCAACACAGACTTATGTCTTGGTTTCAACCATCACAATTTGCATTATGAAGAAGTTTGAGAAAGGTTTGAACATTGTACTAGGCAGGTAGTTCTACAACTGACATAACTGTCTTGAATCAGTATTGAAGCTAAAAGTAGAAAAAATTCGTATTATTTCACTTACCGCTGTCAGGTTTGGGACCCATTGTATGAGTTCGTCGCTTGTTTAATAGCTTACACATAAGTCATTAGAGTTTTCGCTACAAACATAAAACAACATGAATACCATACCCAGCAGGAAATTTCCCTTTCCCTTCGTTGTTGCAGGAGAAGGATCATTGGTGAACGAATCAGGAGTGGACAATGGAGCAAGTGCCACTTCCAGTTTTAAATATTTGTAAAGAATAAGATGTGATCCGTTTTGGAGGAAAAATACCTTTCGGCTTTTTAAATTTAGAAAAGCTTTTTTTTATATTTAAAATGTGCATTTTTTTCATTTTTTCATTACAAAAGCGTGCTCTTTTTGAAAATAAAATAAATCAAACTGTTATTAAAACTGCCTTGTAGTGGAAAACGTTAAGAAATAATTTTTTATGAAAGGTGCCCTTTTTTCAAATACTGGAAGTGTCGGTAGAGTAAATCCATTTCGACACTAAGTTTGAAGGCTACTTCAGACCCCCCCTCTCATCCCCACCTCCTCTCATCTCATCTGTCTTCTTCTTGCCTAGAGGCAAATAAGGCCTCCACAGAGTGTCTCCATTCATCTCGGTCGGCAGCTGCGTTTCTGGCCTCATTCCAGGATCGCCAACCAGCTCTCTCTCTCTTTGTACTGTCCTGCGCCATGTTGTTTTTGGTCGCCCTCTCTTTCTCCTGCCCTCTGGTGCCCAAGTCATACTGATGTTGCTGTCGCTGTTTGGGTTTTGGTGCAATATATGCCCAATGAATTTCCATCTTCTTTTCTTAATTTCGATGCTTAGTGGTCCCATATTTGCTCTCTTTAGCAGTTCCTTTGTGCTGACCAACCTCCGCCCGCAATGAAAGTAGAATGTGACACACCCCTCAACGCCTGCGCCAACCACTCCCATTTCCAGTTTCAACTCTCTTACCTCTTTCAATGCAGATGACACATCGATTATTGGCCACTATTGATAAATAATAAACACAACTGCAAATCACACAGTGTCATTTACATCATTGTCATGCTACAAAGGTTTTACTTTTATACGATCATAGAATAACATGATATTTCACAAGTTTTAATTGTTCAGTCTGGAGTATAAATACCCAAAATATAAATGATTGAAAGGGACTGGTTAATCCACTACGAAAAGATTAACAGATTTAGATCTGTCATGCAGCGACGTTGTATCTATTAAGTGTGTAGCTAGGCTATACACATTGTGCTTTTTCCTTTCCTTCTTCCTTTTTTATTATAATGTCAAGGAAGTACTTCGCGTACCTTATATGTGCATAAACTTTCGTGTAACTCAAAAAAGCATCCAAGAAGGACCTGGTATCATAGTGTATATGTCCATTACGTAGTGTATATGAACAATACGTGGTGCGTGTTGCGTTGCGGAAAGTAATGCTACATTTTATATTAGCTTTTACGGATATGAAATTCTAAATAAATTTACTTTCGTTTTTGTGATGCTACGTTTGGAACAATTATCGAGTATATTTCAAGCCATGTCAGCCAATATTTTCAGCAGTTGAAGGTTATGATAATGGCATTGCAGTTAGGCTTCAAAAATTGTGGCTTAAAACGTGCAAACGGATATCCGCAGTATAGTATGAACTTAGAAACACAATTCGCAGAGCTTGCAAAATAAGAGAGCAATCGCAATAAACACAGAGCGTTCATGACAAACAAACCACAAGTAAGCTAACATCACTCATAGGATGGACGTATTATCGCAGATTTGTGGATACTGCTCAATTCTGTTCTGTTTATTTTTCAGCTTTGCTGGTAAGTATATTTGCTACCTTCGCCTCTTTGAAGTCATTTAATACTCTATAGTGTAGTCATTAACTACTCTATTAGTCCTTTACTGGTATATTAGTCCTTTACTGCTCTTTAGTCCTTTATTGCTATATTAGTCTTTTACTCTATTAGTTATAACTGCTATATTAGTCTTGTACTGCTCTATTAGTCCTTTATTGCTATATTAGTATTTTACTCTAATAGTCTTTAACTGCTATATTAGTCATGTACTGCTCTATGGCACTTAACTGCTATATTATTCCTTTACTGCTCTATTAGTCCTTTATTGTAATATTAGTCTTTTAATCTTTTAGTTATAACTGCTATATTAGTCATGTACTATTCTATTAGTCCTTAACTATTATTTGAGTCATTTACTGCTCTATTGGTCTTTGACTATTCTATTAGTCCTTAACTATTCTATTAGTCCTTAACTGCTATATTAGTCATTAACTATTCTTTGAATCATTTACTGCTGTAATATTCTTTATCTGCTGTATTAGTCCTTTGAATGCTTTATTTAGTCCTTTAACTATTCTATTGGTACTTTACTATTCTATTCGTCCTTAAACTGCTATATTAGTCAGTAACTATTCTTCGAATAATTTACTGCTTTAATAGTCTTTATCTGCTGTATTAGTCATTTGAATGCTTTATTTAGTCCTTTAACTATTCTATTGATCCTTTACTATTCTATTAGTCCTTTAACTGTTATATTAGTCATTAACTATTCTTTGAATCATTTACTACTTTAATAGTCTTTATCTGCTGTATTAGTCATTTGAATGCTTTATTTAGTCCTTTAACTATTCTATTGGTACTTTACTATTCTATTTGTCCTTTAACTGCTATATTAGTCAGTAACTATTCTTTGAATCATTTACTGCTTTAATAGTCGTTATCTGCTGTATTAGTCATTTGAATGCTTTATTTAGTCCTTTAACTATTCTATTCGTCCTTTAACCGCTATATTAGTCATTAACTGCTCTATAAGTCCTTCACTGCGATATAATTCCTTTAACTGACATATTAGTCCTAACTATTGGTCCTTTACTGTTCTGTTAGTCTCTAACTGCTATATTATACCTTTACTGCTCAATTAGTTA
>KN885242.1:85079-97473 GCA_000934455.1 Apostichopus parvimensis
ATTTTATTTATTTTTATTTCATTTTTTTCTGGGGGGAGGGAGGCAAGATTTGAAAAACAGACAGACAAACAGAAAATGAAAGCAAACTTTATGAGGGCAATGCCAATTTTCATCTCAACAAAAACCTGCTGTTGCAAAATCATTATACAGATATTTTTGCTACCTCAGCACTTTTTATATGCTTCAATTAGACCTGCACTGATATTCATACAGATTATTCTCAAGTACAAGGGCAGTTTTGCTACTTGTTAAAAACAAGATAAATACTTGTAATGACTAGTGGAAGTTATTACTGTTCATTAGTTATGAAACAAAAAGTACATTAATATACAAACAGAAAAAAACAAACCTAAGTTTACTTAATATATCCTAACAAAAGCAAAAAAATAATGTCGGGAAAGTTAAATGATCTTAAATGCTGATAAATATTAAGTGATGTGCACGAGGCTGATGTGCACAGCTTTGTCATAGTTCTTGGGCTCATAGGCACAAAACTGCCAAAACCACATCAAGATGAATTCAGTCTTGGCTATATTTTCTCTATTTCTTTCCATATTTATGATTTTTAGAGATCCTGCAAATGTTTAGAGGTTTCTCTATCCAGGAAAAATGATAATCCAGGAAAAGTTACTTAGTAAAGAGACTCAACAGGATACATTAACTGCTGAAAGTGATTCTTCCAAAGTTTGTCGTCTGAATTCCATCTCAAAGTGGTCATTACAGAGAATCTTTGAATCCAGTCTTTAATTAATGACAAAAAACAGAAGGTATAACTAATTGAGTAGTGTAGATACATTAATGTTCAGCTAAGGTACTAATGCCTCATCAATGTAACTGGACGGGACAGAGGTACACAGGGGCGATACTACTACTTGTTGGTGATGCACAAGATATTCCTCAAATGGCAAGGGGTGGAAAATCCTGCTTCAACTTGGTGAACTTGCGACAGTTCGGGCAGGTGCTCTTGGTGCCTAGCCATTCCACAATACACTGTCAAAGAAGAAAGAAATTATTAATAATAAAAGAAATACATATACATACAAATATTTGAAACGAAGATATCAAGACCAGTCACAACATCGAGATGCATGTGATGGTAAGCAGCCGTCATACCCCCTTATTGCACCCCACCCCCACTTGCCCCCACCCCACGCACCCCACTTTCCCCCACCCACTATATTCTTATCTGGAAGCATAAAGCATCCACCAAGTATCAAAAATATATCAATATAATTAGAAAGGAATATGTCACATGACGATTCTGTTTCACAGCAAGGATGCTCATATCCTTAAGCTGGTTTACTTTTGACAGATGGATATGACTTTAATACTGTCACTGTTTATTGATTCTATTCACACCATTAATCCATTAGACTTCTTTTACATCATCCTGGTGGAATACTTACATATCAATCCTGCAGGCTCTATCCAGTCATCCTGTTATTTAGTGTTTGCACGGGGTATCCGGGTATCCGCCCGACGCGATACTACCCGGTTCCTAATTTATTACCCGAATCCTACGCAAAGTGTGTTTTTTTTTTTTTTTTGGCAAACCGATGGTTAGGCAAGATTTTTCCCATTGACTTAGTGTGGTGTTAGGCTACTATGTGGTCGAAGATTACAGCAATAACGAAAGTATTCCATGGATATCTTATAACTGTGTCACAGTTTCAGCTAATAAACAGATGGATAGGTAGATTACCCCATTGACTTAGTAAGGTGTTAGGCAACCATTTGGTCAAAGATAACAGCAATAATGAAAGTATTCCATGGATATCTTATAACTGCGTACTGTTATTACACTATAACTTAACTACCCATCCCATACCCCCCATCCCCCACCATACCCCCACCCCATCACTTTTTCCCCATTTCCCATCCCTCAACACTCTTGTAGTAGTACACGTCTTCATGTACGTGGCATCCACTCTTTTAACCCATTTTGAATAATTATGAACATAAATGAAGCATGGAAACAGATTTGTGTATTTATGAGAAATGACACCACATCATACGTACATCGGCATGGAAACGATGTCCACACTCCAGATCTAACACCTCCTTGAGGGCCATCTCTTCATGGCAGATGGCACAAGGATCTATCTCATCATCATAGACCTCATTCTGCCAAGAGCTGGTGTTGTCATCCACTGCGGACCAGGGGTTCGAGCTGGGTGGAGCTGCAGGTATAAAAGACAGAGGTGCGCCTCTGGCTGGGGTCTGTGGAACATGAAAGGAGGTCTCCCTGTTCCCCTCTAAAAATGACTTCAACAAAAAAAAAGGAAAAACAAAGAGAGGATGTTGTTACTTCTATTTCTCTTCCAATTATATATTTCATCAACTAGCCCGTGTCCATAGAACTGCTGTTTAATCTATGTAGTGAAAAGTCACAATACCAGTCACCCATTCTGAAAGGGTAACTTAATCAAGGTATGTAAATAATAGAGTAATTTCATGGCTCATGGTTATGATAAAGTCACCCATTCTGAAAGGGTAACTTGGCTCAAATAAGGTATGTTAATAATAGAGTAACTTCATGGTTCATGGTTATGATAAAGTCACCCATTCTGAAAGGGTAACCTGGCTCAAATAAGGTATGTAAATAAATAGAGTAAAGTGAAGCCAATCAAGAAGTACACCCTTCTGGTCTGTATCCAGTGTAGAGCAAAGCTCATCTCTCCCACTACAAAAGTGCTATAAGATATTGATGAACATTGTAACATTGCAAAATAAATAAATCAGTGTACATGTGTGTTTATTATATTTTATTTCACAAAATGTATACACCCCTAGCCTGATCTCCCACCCACGACCCCTTCTCCCCCTCCTGTTTATAGAATGATTACGGTACCACTGTTTAGCTGTCCCATCGGTTGTAAGCTGGATGTACGAGATCTTACCTGCGGTACCTTGGCTTCAGCTTCTGTGATCTGATCAGATACTTTGTCCATGATCCCCTCCATTGACAATCCTGACAGGGAGTTGCCGTTATTAACTCTCACTACCCGCAAGAAGTTGGTGAGTTGTACTCTAATGGCAGAAAAATGAAACAGTCACAGATTACATTTATTACTTTTCAGCAGTCCTTCCTTCCCATTTGGTTTTGGCAATGTTCTTTATCGATACGCCACGATACTTGACTGCCATAACAAGATAAGTTCCATCGCAATGAGCAAAAGACTTAGAAACCTAAGTTAACTTTAAAATATACCATAATTCGCATGATATTCTGTATCTGCAAATATTTAGCATCTGGTCACGGCAATTTTACAAAACACAAAATAAGATCAAAAATTAATGAAACTAAGACACCCTCCTACACACTTTCTTTGACTGAAAGAATGCTCATTAGATAATGGATGCCATTCAATTATTAAGATTGGGTGCTCAACAAAATTGGCACATCAGGTATGAAAACTCATTACAACGGGCAAACCAGACATTTTTCCAAATTTATTTTTAAACCTTGTGATTTTTATGGTATACTTAAACCTTAAATCTTTTAAGGTTAATGTTCTTGTCAACAAAATAATAACATACGTGGTTGTGCTTATCCTTTGTTTGTTTTTTTTATAGGTTTTGGTCTGTTTTATAGTCTTTTCCTGTTTTAAGATTTTTGTGTTCGTATTTTACATACTGTTTAATTTTCGTTTATGTGTTTTCTAGACTTTTTATTCATTTGATTTCTGTCTTTTTTGTTTCTATTTGTTTTAGGTTTTGTAAAGTGCCTAGAGGCCTTTTGGTATTTGGCGCTATATTAAGAACTTATTTATTATTATTATTATTATATATTTCCAAACATATTTCATAGTGACCGTTACGTACTTGTTATAATTAGGATATCTCTCTTCTAGTCGTTCCATTATCCGTTGGTAGCTACTTTTAACGGTGGTTCTCCTGTCTCCAACCATCCCCTGAGTGCGTGGTTGGTACCTAGCAGTTGTAGGATTCATCAGTGTGGTTTCAGGATGGAGATTAGAAGCTGAAAAAAAAAGAAGAGGATATGATAAGAGACAGACTATATTAAGACGACATCCCCCTTGTGCACACTACTATGACTAATCAGACATCCCTAGTGCACACTACTATGACTAATCAGACATCCCTAGTGCACACTACTATGACTAATCAGATATCCCTTGTGCTCACTACTATGACTAATCAGACCAGTGAGTTGAAATTTGGTTCCAAACTCACAGCTGATCTAGCCATTTGCTAGAAAGACCACATCTGGTTAAAGAATTAGTTTTATCGTCACTGGACAATACCGATGTTCTTCAACTCATTCGTCAAAGTAGCTTCAGGTGCAGATCGGACAATAAAAGATTTCTCTGTCAAGGTTCAATAAGTTTATCAAACATTCTACCAATTGAATCCATCTCTAGTTTCATCCCATATCCTATTGTTGAGATCTGACTTAATTTAAAGGTTATTGTAATCCCCTCCCCTCCTTCCCTTCTCCCCACTCTCCTCCTCCTCACTGCCCCATCCACTTCCCCACTGTTTGCTACAAAAGACCATATATTAATTCTTGATTCTAACTTGACAAAACTCATACACTGTAGTACACTGTACATAGTACATGTTGGGATTTCCTTTGTATATTTTTCTGGAAATAGAAATACAGAAACAAAAGGTACAATCTGAAACCTAATCTGTACTATGTTGACCTCTCCTCAGGAAACCAGTCAGCAACTAAGGTCTCATAGGTCACAATAGGATTAACTGAAAGTATGCATTTATTTAAATGTATTGTTTTGCCTTCACTTTCACAGTTGAAGGACAAAAGAATCAGACATCTAGATAGTATTCTGTACATAAAATTTCACTTCCTTTATTTACATGCGTACGTATTACAGAGTATTAAATGATTCTCTTTATCATACAAGATGGGGAAAAGGAGAAAGTTTAAGCTTTAGTCTTTGAAGCTTGAAAGAAAAAAGGTGTTTATATATGTCCACAAATTCTAACACATCAAATTCCAAAGGAAAATCTTTGGTCTGAAAAGAACAGAGTAAGTTTTTTGGCTAGAACAGGATTCTAACCAGTGACCATTGGCTTAAAAGTACCTTGCTTTACCAGGTAAGCTACCCTGCTGTTAGTAACTTGCAAGCTCTACATGACATTCTCTGTGGTGGGTACAAGTCAGAAGTACAATACCTTGCACATCCAGTGTGTATTCTAGTATGGAATGTATATACCTGTAATCCTGATGTCACTAGTCCTTTAAATCCTATTTTAACAAACAATTTCTTTACTCAGTTTATATTTGTTTATACCTTTACCAGAGAGTTTCTTCACATAGAAATCTTACGGTCATATCTTTGCATAATTCTGATCGGATCCAGCTGATAATCTCAAAATAATGGATACTTGTCTAACTAAAGTCTTTACTTAATTGCAACCTTCTGGAATTTTATATAAGGTATCCAATTATTGACTATTTATGCCAGTACAGAATTGTTTTTGTGTCCCACAAAAAACAGCATTTTATTTTTGCACTTGTGAACCTTTTGAGGTAATGGCTGTTTCCACCATCCCATTGAGATGGACTAAACACCAGTTTATGTTGTTAAGGTATGTAATCTCATTTAGTGAGTATGGTGTCTAGCGTTGTGTGGGATCCCGGTAGTCAAGTGAATCCCGGTATCCCGATCCCGGTATTGACCAGTCCTGATCACAGTGCAATGTGTAAATACTACGGGGAGTGGGAAAACAACCGGTTACTTGGGCTTAGCATGTTGCGGGACTTCAAAGTTATTCTGAAATTTTCGTTATTTATACTTCCTTCATACGATGACTGTGAAGGTTCCCCATGTATAAAATCTTACCACATGTATTTCACCTCATTTTGATATCATAATTAAAACCATTTAAATAATTTTGAGCCAAAACTGCACGGAGTATATCCAGCTTAAATCCATCTTTGCCCGGGACTGTATCTTATTATAGCCTGAGGTACGGTACTGGTACACACAGTGCAGGACGGTACTTGAGATTTGATGCTGTATTGGAATCGTTTATTATTGCGGAGGGTTCCACGATATCTTTTATAGTTATCTTTCGCTACTTGTTTAATTTTTAAAAACTTTTTGTAAGAAAAATGGATATTGTACTTATTGAAGAAAACAAAAGCCGATTAACGATATAACAGTTCTGTACTATTCTCATGTATATAGTTTATAATCCCGTATTAACATAGCCCTATGTTACATTCTTCTTGTCTGAAGTTCCAAACATGTGGTGACTTGTTCATAGTTGAAAACTTTTCAGTGTGAACTTGGAAGGGTTGCCCAATTCCAATATCATGGAATAGTGGGGAATCCCCAATTTCTGTTTGTGTACGGATTACAGGTTTTATTCATGTCCAAACATGTTAATCTAATATCGTACGTCGAGGATGAATGAAGGATGGTGTGGGGTGCTTTTTACGAAGATTTGTGCTTAAATGTATGTTAAAAATTAAGTAATTAAGTGCTTTGAACCATAGATGAGATGTTGAAGAAAATTTTGTTAGTAGTTACAAAACCAGGATTCATGTTGCAGCACTATGGGTTGTGTGAATTTGCAGTACCGCACAATGCTAATAATAATTACAATAATTAATAACAATAATGAGTACAGCTTTGATACCAGCAATGACTGTCTATATACATAGCTCATACTAACCATGGTTGACTTTATTAGTAAATGTTGCCATCTTTGTCGTTGCTGTTGTTGTTGTTGGTTGACCGGGAGTATGCTGTGTAGTACCATTGCTCCGAGTACCGATTGGAGATGGCATGTGCCACAGTCCAGGAGGGGGCCCTGAGGCAGGTCCGGGTGCTAGGGGCATTGTTGAGCCTGGTGCCCGGGGTACAGCACTGACTATCCCTTTAGCTGGAGGAAGGCCAAAGGCATTGATAGGAGGAGTGGTTGGTGGGGGTATTGTAGGAGGACTATCGAGGGGCTTCTGGGGTGCTTGATGAGGTGCACCAGCGTGAGGCGGCAGGTGAGAGGGTGGCGCAGCAATGGTTGATCCAGGAAGAGGTGGGGGTGTTCCAAATGAGGGCCAATTATGAGGTGTATGCTTTGCTTTCAGCTACAAAAGGAAATAAGAAAGTTTAAAAGTAAAGTGCAGTTCATGACCGGCGTAAACATATCATTAAAATTTGATTACATACCTTGTGACATGATGCTATCAAAATGATACAAGGCCCAACACCTGTAAGGAAGGCTTAGACAGCCATTATCATGACATTTCTTTAAAGTTAGGTCACTCGGTACACAAGGCATGAAAAGTTGAGCTAAGCAAGAACCTAATGTTTGATGATGACGATCCATTGTGTTGTCTAGGAATAAAGACACAGGGAGAGGGGGTCTCTGGGATTAAAGACACAGGGAGGTGGGGGTGTCTGGGATTAAAGACACAGTGAGGGGGGAGGTTGTCTGGGATTAAAGACACAGGGAGGTGGGGTGTCTGGGATTAAAGACACAGTGAGGTGGGGGTGTCTGGGATTAAAGACACAGGGAGGTGGGGGTGTCTGGGATTAAAGAAACAGGGAGGTGGGGGTGTCTGGGATTAAAGACAAAGGGAGGTGGGGGGTGTCTGGGATTAAAGACATAGGGAGGTGGGGGTATCTGGGATTAAAGACACAGGGAGGTGGGGGTGTCTGGGATTAAAGACACAGGAGGTGAGTGGTGTCTGGGATTAAAGACACAGGGAGGGGTTGTCTGGGATTAAAGACACAGAAGGGGGGGGCGGGGGCATTCATCTTCATGTTACACAGAAACTTATGGTAAACATAACCTCCAGAGGCTTAGAGAACTTTGCAGATGGTAGCGGGATATATTATTCACTTTGACATGTCATGTGGACAAAGATTGTCAAAAACGGAATCGCCGTGGGACCTCCATAGGTGACGGAGAGGGTCTTGACCAGCAGGATGTACCTCTACTCACCGTTTTTGACCTTGAGGGTTCTGGACGCGGAATTACAGGTAAATCAGTCAGTATTAAACGACCTGAATGGAGCTCTTGTATCTGGGTGTCAAACTGACTCTGTTAAGAGAACAATACAAATTTGTCAAAGTACCAGGAGTATCTTAGGGAGTGAATTAACTTTGTCGTATTCAACCTATATTATATTGTTAAGATATCAGTGTTCCTCCAGCAATCACTGTTTCTCTGGCACATCTTACCTCCAGGACTTACAGACTAGACTTGTTCCATAGGTTAGTATAAGGTCCTAAATGACCTCCAATTCCTACATAAACCTACTATCTGTGTGTCAAAATGGAGTGTCTTAATTGTTACTCAACATGGCTAGGCTTATCGATCCCGCTTCAAATCTGTAGAGAGTATTCCATTGTCTTGACCATACTGAATCTGGAGGTGCCCATCCTGAATATGGGGGTTGCCAATACTCAATCTGGAGGTTACTCATCCTGAATCTGGGATTGAACTGTTGTTTGGAGTACTTGATTCACACTAAGCATTAATTTCACTTTAAGCTTTTAAAGCCATATAGTTAATATTTCAGAAGTGTTAGGATATGTACACTTACAGTTTGCACAATAGTTATTAATAACACCTTTAATGTGAGGGTCACGGTAATAATTACTTGTGGTAAGTAACATCATTGTCATAAAGTGGTTGCCAGAGATAACAGAAGTGACTTAATAATGACATTGACTTTTTGATGGGAGATCAAATTTTGTTTTAACACAAAATCTGTGAGAATTACCTTGATGGTTTCCATCTTCTGTTTATTCTCTTCCCGACATCTTTCCCAATCCTTCAGTATAACAGTCAAGTTTGCATTCTCTTCTCTGTCAGATGATAATATAAACAGTATTGTATCCACGCTATCATACTCAGCTAATTGAACAGAGGGTTTTCCTAAAACTTGAAGGTACAGTTGGAATAATTCACAGAGATTAACACACCAAATAATAATCCATCTGCCTACTTTGGCACAGAACAGAACAGTTTAAGAGTTAAAAAATTCTACTTTTTTGGGAAAACCTTTGTCATATACATTACATCACTTCATCTCAAGTTTTCACTTCTAGCATATATTAAAATAAGTGACCCTGCTAGGAAATCCAGCCTTAATGGTAGCCAACAATGGCTGTATTTTATGCAGCTAATTTATGCAGCTGACTAAACTCCGCCCGGTCCATTTTTCCTTGGTAATTTTGTCGTACCTTCTAAAGTTGTCTCTTTGTGAATTAAGTACAAAAGCATTGTTAGGAGAGAAATGCCCTCACCTTTACACTGTTTTCCAAATATCAACAAGGATAAAGAGATGAGAGTGGCAACAAGGAAGGGTCATTATTTTTTATGTATGCACCTCTTACATATCTTATCAAAGTATCACATATGCTTTTCTCTTTTTGAAGGACTTTCACATATTTACTCCTTACCCTTGTAGGATGCGCTTGAGGTTGTTCATATGGTATTGACATTCACTAATGGCTTCTTCTAGTGGTCTCAGGGCCTGGTCTTTATGTATCTGTACAACACTGACCTGAGTAAAGGAATAAAGACTATGGTTTAAAAAGAATATTAAAAGCAAAACCACTTAATGGTACCTAAATTCATCAAATGAATGCCTTGTTCTGCTTGGGTCATTATCAAAACATTTGACATTCAAGAACAAGAACGGTGGTGCTGGCTGCATTTTGGACTTCCTAGGAACCTTACACACATACTTTACTCTTCTCCTCAATCTTAGCTCTACTAAACACACAGAACAGTAACTACATTTTGTCTCTTAAGGAAGTTTCTTTCTCTTAAAAGTCTCTGGTGACACGTTTCATTTTTTGGACTTTTCTAAAGTCTTCCCTTCCTTCCCTTCACTCCCCCCTTTCTCCTCTCAAACTATTCAGCACAAATCTTTGAAAGAATGCGTTTCCTTCTTTTCCCTTTCCTTTTTACTCCATATGCTCTTAAGTTTACCTCTGACTTGATTGCTCTTTGTCGCTGCATCTGACACTCTTTCTCCATATTATCCATCTTCTTCTTCATCTCGTCCCTCTCTCTGCACAAAGTATCTCTGCATTACATGAAAGTGAATGGAAGCATGTTTTAGATGACAACAAAATACTTTCTGAGCTCTCTTCAAGGTTCTTTAAGATTACCAATGAATAGACAGATGTTGTCTGTTGTTCATTAACGTACATATTCATTAAAAACTGGAATTCTATTAAAGTCTTATTTTGATATTTCAATAAAAAATCTATAACAATATCAATAACAAAACAGTTGTTTCTTTTTGGCTGCTGCATTTTTGGGGACTAATGTGACAGTTTAGTATTTTACCAAATAGCTAATCTTTTCAGAAAAATCCCCCTCTAAACTGTGATAACTGTTGCAAGGGAAACACCAATTGTAGCATTTTTCCTCGTCATTAACTGAATGATATAATTAACGACTTACTTCTGGGTGGTCATCCGATCTGCTTCTTGTTTGACTTGACTGAATCTGAAACAGAAATAAAAAGTGTTTCACAATGCTTATACCTGTACATTATAAATATTAGACAGCTATCTGGTGTAGTTACTGCACAATCCATTCAATCATTATCCTCATATCAATAGATAGACCTCACACTTCTTCAGATGTCCTGAAATTAGCTACATAAGTTGATGTAAAATAACAGATTCTACCCTTGATTCTTATTAAATACAAATAAGATATGTGATGATCTTGGAGGAACACAACAAGTATTCCCTTTTTTCGATTCAGAGAATGAAGAGGCGGGCTGGTAACTGTCGCACCCACCCACCCTCCTGCACATCCCAATCCCAAGGACGAGAGAGTGTACCCTGGGTACCGGACCCGTTTTAATACTGAGGGAGGTGAAGGCACCCATTCATCATGACTGCCCTGCAGCTATGGTAAACAAAATGGCTTTAAAACCGTTTAAAAAAACAGGACCAAACCCCAGTTCCCAATTCGCAATCCATCAATACCAAATCCACAGAATACTCTGCTTCTGCTCATCAGCAATGAAAAGCAGCAAGTTTAAATAGGGCGCTAAGAAATATCTGGTTCCTGGTGAGGATTTGAGAAACAGGACCCTACTTATTGTGGGCTCAAACCAACCACTTGACCACACCTTGGGGTTAAGTAATTATAAGATTCCATCATATTCTGATTAATCTATATTTGCTCACTGATCTAGTCTTGACTTTGTCTCCCTCGCTTGTGCTTCATGTAGCCGGACTATGGACTGCAGTCTAGTTTTCTCCAAGTTGGCTGAATTAAAATCTCTCTGATACTTCTCCTCCTTTTGTACAACCATTCTCTCCAGATTCTGACAAGAAGATGAAGATAATAAGATAATCATAATCATAATAATACTCGAGTTCATATGTTTGCTATGCCAGCTTAACTGTCTCTCTCTCTCCACAAGGTATTTTAATGGGAATCTACTAGTTTAAAGAAAAAAAGGGAAGAAATAGTCTGTTGGTCAAAGTTGACAGTGTCATCAAAATGCTGCAGATTTTCTTAGTAGCATGTGAAAATATCATCCTGGCAACATTCATGATAGCAAAGATATGAATTTTCGGTACAAAAAGGCATATCTTTGGACAGTTATGTAATTGAAAGCTATGGCAGAGGTTGTTTGGTCAGGGGAAGGAGGGGGGGGGGCATTGGGGGGAGGAAGGGTGGGAAGCATTTTCTACTTTAAAAAACTACTTTGGGGGGGAGGAAGGGTGGGAAGCATTTTCTACTTTAAAAAACTACTTTATTAGGCATATTTACCTCGCTGAAAAGACACAAACTTTATGTACTGAGGAGTTTGACAGAGTGAAGTAGCCTCTGTGCTTATATCTGTAGTCTGGATAATATGTTACGGAAGCTAATTTTATCGTCGAGATTGATATCAAATACATCAGCTTCATTGCAAGGGTAGATGTTGTTATAAATATCCTGATATAACTTGGTTATTACCATTCCTTTTCTAAAGGAATATGAAAAGATACCAAGGTTGGATTTCAACCGCAGGTCGAGTTTCATTTGCCAATCACTTCTGTTGGAACTAATCCTCTGAAAAAAATTACAGCCTGTATCAGACTTGTGGTGAGTTCCTACTTTAATACAGTGTTTGTTCTCATACTCGCCCTCATGGATTTGTGCATGCACTCATTAGCAAAGCATATTGGACGCCTATTATATATACTAATGCAGGATTCAGTGCTTATACTCACACTTAGAGCCTTGTCCTAGTGACTCAAACCAAGGGTAACTTAACTACTCATAATTGTACTTGTGACTCATACTGTTTAATTGTACTATGAGTCGGGGCAATGATATTTCTATGCCTACATGGTGACTTAACTTCTATTTTACTCTCCTGGTCCAGACTAGCCTACTATAATTCTATATACCTGCATGGTGACTT
>KN885243.1:41928-58362 GCA_000934455.1 Apostichopus parvimensis
AAGATTCTGTACTTCCTTCCCAAAGATATGTGACTTCATCCGCAAAAATAGACGTCTCTCTTCTTTGAAGTCTCGTGCAGATATCACTATCAAACTAGCCAAGAAATGATCGGCAGTTGTAATTCTGGATCGACAGGATTATATCAACGAAACCATGCGCCATCTTTCCAACAGAGTTACACTTCTCTGGATTCTGATCTAACAGAATCCTTTTTCCTGCAGATGCGACACCCTGAACAATTTTTTACGAACAAACCAGACCTTAGAAAAGGCCTTTCCTTGTCTCTCTTCCACAAATTGCAAGGCAGCCAAATTTTAACTCTTGCCTAAGATTCCTGAGCGTGGTAATCAAGGCAGATCCATCATCTATGGTAACGGATCTCCAACTGAGGCGATATTTCGAAGATGGCTCCTTCCTGGGCTAGTCTGCTTATGTCATGGCTTTAAAAACGCATATTTGTGCTGTCTTTGCCGTTTCCTGATCTGATAGGTGACTTGGTGACTTGGTGGGACCAATGAGGAAAAAAAGTCTCTCATGTCTCATTGATCACATCAATTCATTCATATCACCAACCGAGAAAAACATAGCACTTTCACCACGTATCTGTACACGAAACCAGACAAACATCAGTACCTCTATGCGTCGTGATGTAATTAACAGCTCTGTAAGACTTTTATTGCCTTCAGTAAGCTCTTCGCTTTTGTCGAATTACTCTAAAACTTCTAAATTTTCCATGCACATACCTTGAAACAGAATCTCATTGTCAAGGGACACAGTGCAAGGAGGGTTCAACAAGCGATTCAAAGAGGGTTCTCACTCCCTAGATCAACTATCCTGGGAGAGAAGCCCAAGAAAACTAGAAAACCTTCCATGTTACTTTCCATCCCAATGCGCCTCCTATTTGTCAAATTACTAACCATCGTCTTCAAATGTAGTGCATCACAGATCGTCTTCAAAGAGCAATTTCTGAAAGGCCACCAATTGTCTACAGACGCCTCCGTAAACTGTGGGATTTGCTGGTTCGTGCTGCTGAATCATCTTTAACGTCCAACTCCATCTGTGGCTCACATCTCGTAATCGGATTCTTTCACAAGTCACACCACCCAGTGCACATTTAAAAAGAGAGTTAGATAACCTGCACTACCTCTAATATTATTTACCGTATTTACCGTATTTCTTATATCTAAGTATGTAGTATAAAGTAGATAGTTTAGACAATACTACTCTCAAGAAACGCTCCATGAAACGTTCCGTAAATCCACAGTCAAGACTCTGGAGACAAACTCTAGTTTGTTGACATTTCAACCTTCCTAACCTTCCTGATATGGTTGTCATTTTCATTGATATGTTCGACATCATGAGCAAAGCTGGGTTGTTCAGTATTTGTGAACTTTGCAAGATATTTCTTACAATATGTTACTTGAATGAACTTAAACTGATATGGAATACGTTTACGTAACTGTAGTCATGGAACGTAACAATCGTATTTCAAATTTCTGAATAAATTGAAGTTACGAGCTATGATGTACCTATTACTCAATAACATCATAATTACAATCTTCTAAGAGGATAAATGGCCAACATCTTAATCTAAATAGCATATAAGTATACTATTATAACAACATCTTATGTTATGTATATGACCACTTTGCTTCAAGCTCCATGGCTTCTGCTGCTAGATGTGTGCAGCAGAAAATGGATGCAACGATAAGTTTAACGATCTGATCTCGCCATCATTGACAAACTAATAACAGCTAAGAGTAGTAGGGTCATGCCAGCCATTTCAGTGATTCTTTGTTTGAATACTTCCATTTTTTGGCTTTTTGCTCCTTGCTTAACCTGAGTTACGCAGTCAGGTTTGGTTCTAGCGGCATGCTATACGGATATGATAAGTATTCTGGTTATCACAAAAGGTCACATAAGGTCACAAAACGCTTGCAACGTCATTGGGTTAAATTGTTCATATAAGTGAAGTTTTACTTTCTATATCATTGCATGTGCATTTGGCCTTTACAAACTTACATCATATCAGTTATACGGCTTTAGACTGGAAAACAAACATGAAGCAGAAATTAATTGAGGCGATATCTGTGGTACTTCTCCTTTGCGTTCAATTGCCTACTACGCTTGGTACAGGTAAGCAGTTTCCTAATGTGTCTTATATTTTCCAAATTGATATGATTTGAAGAGTATGTGAATTTCTTCACACTTTAAACACAACTTAGTAAGTCACTTAAATCATAGATGTATATCATATGAACCAGGAAATAGACTTTAATGTTCTCAGTAAAATTATGTACGCAATGTGAAAGCTTTCCTTTGTATCTGGGTTTAAGTTTCTTTATTTTTTTTGTTTTGCTCTTCATCTTCTTTCCTCATTTTAAGAAAGCAACAGTTCGCTTTCTAGATTATAATGGTAATGATATCAAGTAATATCAATTCGCTTAAAGATTAGTAGCAGTTGCCCTTTCACGAACAACTTAATGACAGTCAGGGGGGTAGGAAGCTTCCAAAAAGGTGGGGGCACAACACCACTCGTTATGCTATAAACCGATACACACCGACCATTTCACTTAAATACATATGATGTGTTAGTATGCTATCAATATTTTTATAGTGCATGTGAATAATTAAAATAAAATATTAAAATTAAAATTAACAAAGGCTTAAGATATCCAAAAGACAGTTCTTCGTCAAAGGGGCACATTTTATTAGCCAGTAGGGCACATTTGCTATTTTGGAAAAAGTGGGGGGCACGTGAGATCATATTCACACTATGTGAACAACCGTCCTTAAACCTTTAAATTGTGTGATATAGTAGCAACAATTACCTATACTGATTTATATTATGATTTAAGGTTCCTACCAGCCATGCAAATACACGTACGTACAACGGCACAGCGATGTTTGGTTGGACTGTGCGGGGAACTATGAAACTAATAAAATATGGAAACACCAAAACACACTGTTGTACTGGGGTCATAGAGCCGTAGCATCTCCAGTACAGTACAACATGCACTTGTTCAGTAATTACACGTTGAAACTGAATAACGTGACAAATCAATATACAGGCAACTATACCTGCATATTGCATACTGCATATATACCTCATGTTGAATTGAATGCTATCACAGTTATCAATCATATATGAGCACATTCCAGCATAGTTCTTGTAACAGCAAATGCATGACTAAGTCCTTTGAAGGTGATTTCCCTGTGACATATAACTCTACAAATTATGTAACTGCACTTTATCAGCATGTATAATAAGAGATAAGCATCAACATATATTGTCTTGTATGTGCAAATGTAGATTTCTTTTTTTACGTTGCATCTCTTCTGGAATATTTTACACTGAATAATTTACTTGGTCATATACTGTTCTTCAGCTGTAGTCCTCTATCAACTTTTTACTGTTGTCCCATTTCTTGCTGTCCAATAGATTTACCATTACTCTCCGTCACCACAGATAATGTTGATACTAATACTAGTACATATATCGTCTCGTCTCATAACAAATACATCTTCAAATGTCAAGCCACGAGTTCCTCCGAATTTCTCAACTTAACGTGGTACGTAGAGAATGACGACATGACTACGGTGATTACCAGAAAGACTTCTGTCAAACTTGGACAATATGCAAGCGAAGTGACGTACATTTCGGAAACTGATTTGATATACACACCGACGGTACCTGAACAAAACATAACCTGTATTGGAGAGGGAATTAAGTCACGTCTCTTCTCAAGAAGATCAGTGGCAATATCTGTCTACGGTACCATTAAATGATTACCCTTTAAGTATCTATAGCACAATGTCTTAACTCAAGGTCGAAATGGATGCTCACCTCAAGTTAATTTCGTTGGCAATATCTTTCTATTCGTGAAGTTAAATTATAGTGACTGCCCCTTTTAAGATACGTAGCAAAATGTGTTGCTCTATGCGTAAAAAGATACCTTAAGTACAGAGCCGTGGCAATATTTGCCGACGTTACGGTTTAAATTGATAAGCACCTTACAGATCCGTGGCAAAAATGTCATTGCTCCATGCGTAAAGGGACACTCAAATAAAATTAATTTTCATGTATGCTTTCATTATCATATCGATCACTCAATTTATCGTTGGCAAATGTAAGTCAGAAGCTTGAAATTCGATCACATAAGATCATTTCGTTCTTTCTTCTTTTTGGTTCTTTATCAGTTCCACCGAATATTTCCATACATTACCAAGATAAGACAATCCACTCACTGAACACGTCTTCAGACGATAACGGCATTAATTTGACTTGTACAGCTTACAATGCGAGACCAGCTGTAAATCTTACATGGTTTATCAATGGAAAAGTTATAGCTGACGGTGTAGGTGACCTCGTGGTAACATTGAACCCGATGAATGAGAAAATGTTTGATTCTCGTTTACCCTTTACTTACCATCCACCCACTGGTATGAGCAGAGCATCATGCGCAACTTCCAGTCCACTACAACACGCCAATGCGACATTGACGGTGTATGCATCACAAGTACTGAAAACGGAATTCAATGGTCTGTATACACTTATTAACTAAGCCGTCGAATTGTTGTTAGTCGATGAGACGAGATTGAAGTATGAAAGATTTATTGCATTACTTATTCATTATATCAAATACTTTCAAGTCATCAGTTTCTGAATAGGTTCTTTAAAACAAGACGTACTTGAGGCTAAGAGAACAACTTTTGCAAACGGTTTATCAGTAGGTTTTAGTAAGTTGGATCTGTGGAGATTGTCATTTGCATACTACGAGATTGCAAGGTTTTAAATCTGCTTGTGCCATTCATTTCAAATGAAAACAAATTGTAGTTAAAAAATTAAAGACATTGTTCACTTTGGTAGATATCCTACTTTAATAGTCGTGTCTGGGATTTGCCAGTTTGTACATATTTGATCTGAAACCTTTAACGTTCTCTTTGTTTTTCTTTTCATAATTTTAATTTAGGATGGTAACATTACTGACACTGAAACAATGCCATTATATTGTGTCATGTTAAGAGTTTCATTTTGTTTAGATTTAACACATGCAGAGCTCAACATTATTACAGAAAATTAATAATTTGTAGTTAATAAAGAAACACATGAGAATTGAAGAACATGAGGCTGGAACACCTGTGGTTAAGAATCATTACATAATGAATATCTCTCAAATTGAATACAATTGTTCTTATCTGTTGGGGAAGTTGTTAATGACAGTGATCTCTATCACAATGACCGATGATGATGACTGTGCCTGTGTCTCCTTCGAGGAGATTGACACTTTTCATAACACTAAATTTATGTCAAATATTGAAAAGTATATTTCAGTCTTTTGAAATAATTTGACAGTATTCTGCATGAAATTATCACACAAAATAACATTATTTCCATATTCAATACCAACTGAAAGTTTCCACTCAATGTTTCTTAGCTCATGTCACTCATAATTTAAATATTACCAAACTTTTGCAATAACAGATCATATGCTCGAAGTGTTTAATACCACTTGATCTTTATTTTAGATTACAAAGTTAAGGATAGTGAACCTTTTCCCATGCCCTTGGTAATTCTACCGGCTGGATTTATTTCTGTGGGATTCATATGTGCTATTGTGGCAGTCAACATCATAACACGTCGTAAGTTTAGTTTTATTTTAAAGTACTCGTATACAATCGTTTGTTCACTTTCGAATACTTTGTTATGAATATATTTCCTGTGAATTTATGATGAACTGTATACATAGTTGAACAATATCATTCTATTCATAAAAACGATTCAACAGGTTATAATATGAAACAAAGGTGAGAGACAATTCTCTCTTATAATTTTAGTTAATTGATTAAATCTATTAATAATTTCATGGAACTTTAGGGATCTAATGGAAAAAGCTAAAGAAAGTGATAGGTTTTCAATTGATACTGGGTACCTAACTTGCATGCTGGTTTGTCTTTCTAGTTGAATTGAGGACAAATGACTGACGGCGTGCGTGATATAATTTATGACAAATTGACAAATATATATTGACATAATACGAGTAAAGATCCCCGAAAACGAGTAATAGTACATTTAATCTATAATGACAGTATAAGGGGTACGAGTCTGGACTTACCACAAGTCTACATACTTCACAACTGACAATCTTCGGTGTTAACATAAAAATAAATGGGAGGCTTTAACATTGTTGAGTGAATGCAATATTTATATAATTGTATTCGTATGATGTTGAAGTCAATCGGATTGCCATTATTCTCTGCCGAGATCATCAGAAGGAGCCTCAACAAAATGTAAGTCAATCATTAAAGATAACCTAAATACATTCATCCTTTTGGCTTTGGGTTGAGTTGAGTATTGTCTGAATATGATTAATTTCTACATGACAAATATTAAGTCATCTGTAGTGTTTGAAGAGCGAAAAAATGTTTTAAATGACTTTCTTTTACCAACAGTAGTCAATAACCATAATGGTTTCAAAAAGCTTTAATGTTGTAACAATCGGAACCAATTCCTAATTTATGAAAAATGATCTGTATAAAAGCGGACTATGAACAACCAAGAAAGTCCCTTATATCCATTAACAAATCAATCGACTTTATTGCCGAGACGAGTGGGACTTAAAACCATTTATTTTATGTAAGGGTTACAACATTGAAGAGCAAGACAGCGTTCAAGAGAATGTTCCTATTTTATCATTTCAGTAAATAATAGCAAATGCTTTAACATTATAATTATAATTTCTTTATTTTCTATAACTATTTACTAGGTTGCTATGATAATGTATGTTGCCAGAGCTTATTTTCACGTGTGTTATCAATAGAGTGTGCAAAACACTCACCGAACGGGGTGACGCACAGGTCACGCACTAGATTGGATATTGATCCAAGATAGTTATGGTGTTATGTGTTATGGTTATGTGGTTATGTGTTATGTATTATAACTTCGTCACACATGTTACGAATTTCACGATAACTATTGTGGACGATGACAAGATTGCACTTACTATTACAAAATGACGCAGGTCGAAAGCGTTAGTAGAGTACTGGTTGACTTATTATTTCATTCAATTCTGCATATAACCAGGCATTAAACTTGTTTGATGTTGGTTGACTTACGCACTGTTACGGCACAGTGCATAGTTTTATGGTGGCAACAGTAATCACTGAATTGAATATGTATCGCGTATTGTCTTTAAAGTTAGCATCCGAGTCGCTTTATGCAATATCCGACGATCAGGGTAGTAGTGAAGTTTAAGCACGAGAGGTTTACCGCAGGGCCTATTGTTTAACGAGAAAGCAACTGGTTATAGTGATGGTCGGTGGAAAGATGTTATACTAATAAACATAAAACGTTTCGTCCTTTTGGAAAAAAAGTTTTGTTTGAGTATTTTTGTTTGACACTACAAATTGCATCCGGTGGCATATGGGTTGCACGATTTTTTTTCGGAAGGGCACGTATCAAACCCCCAACACCCAAGCCACGCTTTGGCGACGCCACAACGAAAATCTGGTGGTATCAGCAACATGTATGTACCTATATTCTAAAGAACAGAAATCAAGTGCTCAGACTTAGCTCTCTTGTTATAGGTAAATAATTGCCTGATTTTAACTCTCATGTGATTGAAGTTAATACAACGACGCTATGGAATTCATTACACTGTATTAAAATGAACGTGTTATCTCAGGATTCTATGTTTGATTCCTGCCCGTGATAATTGATCTGTATCAATGGGAAGAAGCATTGTTATTTACCCCCACCAGTTGGAGAGATCTAGTCAACCTGCCAAGCTGTCTGAGGAGAGATTTATGGCTGTTTGGTTTTCTTTTCTCTTCTTTTTTTCTTTCTCGTTTTCCAGTAATCCATTTGGAATGATGCATCAGCTGATGCAAATAGTTTAGTGAATTTGATCAATCCATAGTCGCAATGGAGGTTCTGCCCTAAACGATCTTCTTGACTCTTGCTGTAAAGTCTTCTTCGATCAATTTGTTTTTGTAATTTTTAACAAGTTTAGAAAAATAATTTCCAATTACCCCCGACTGAGTTAGGTAGTGGGACGGACCATTATGGACGGGTTGTATGTGGATGGAAACATTGACATTGGGGATTAACTGTAGGGTCCCCTGTATCGCCCCAACCCCCCCGCCCCCCCCCCCCCCCCCCCCCCCCCCCCCCCCCGACCACACGACAAAAAGGTAAGGACAAATATTGCATTATGAGGCATAGTTATCGGTGCAGCGGTACAGCGGTGCAGCGAAGGACAGCAGAAAGAATGAATTCCTCTCTTGAACCGTTGAGTCCATGAGCTACGCATATTGAAAGAGATCATTGAAATTGAGGTTAACTAATAAACAAATAAAATTGAAAATATATAACAAAGGGAGCATAGCTTTGAAATTAAAGTTTATTTATTTTATGCACTGGATATTACCATCCTTCATCATTTACATGTTAGAAACATATTTATTAAGTAGCAGCCACCGCAATATCATCATTGAAGGTGTACTAGGAATGGTGATAATGAAATTAATATTACAATAATTAAAAGTACATGAATTGAACGTATGTAGAATAGTTTATAACACGAAGTAAAACAATATTAAAATGATAAAATGAAGAAAACAATAGTAAAAGAAGCACATCGTTGAAATTAAAGGAAACACAAACCAAACCATTATCTTTGGCTCATATGACAGAAATATTTGTAAAGAAAAAATACTTCTCAAAATGAGATGATATAATTTATAAAAATAAAAAGAATATTTCATGTGATAAAATTATCTTTGGCTGATGACAGAGAAACATTTTCTGATCATTGTGATGAAATGTCCATGTAATTCCTTAGCAACGTTTTTCTCTTCATTTACGCAAATAACGAAGACTTTGTTACATATTGCGGAAATATTAAACTATTAAAACTACTGCACATTGACGTTTAATTCCCATTCTACAAATAAGAGTTATGGTGGTGGTGCAAATGTTTATTATAGCATCTACTTGGTCACCAATGTGAAGGGTACGTCATATAATCCCTTCAACATCCCCCTCTTCCTCCCCCACACCCCTTACCTCCAATTAAACACAAAGAGTCAGATCGGGATTGTGCTCTCTTTCTTCCCTCTCTCAATAGTTCACATCCAATTAACATACAAAATAGACACATATACTGATGACGTAGTGGTGGTTGATAGATGACGTCATTAGAAGCTTGATTGGCTCTTTGCAAGTTGGATTTGGCTTGAAGAGCAAACGAATTTAGAGTTAGAAAAGAAAGTATATGTGGACAGTAATGTTGCTAACAAAACGCAAGAATTTACTTTGTGTACACTCAACAATAAAAGATTAAGTAGCCTATATGAACATGTAATATTACCATAAAAAGCTAAAGAAACATTAATAACAATTTTTTTTTTACTGTAACATATAAAGACTGGAATTCCAATAAAATGACATCCTTTAACACAAAATGTAAATTCAACAGGTATCTTTCAAATTTCACTTCTATGTATTATATGTTATGAGTTATATGTATTATTGTACAACCTGATCCCTCTACTATATCCTTTCACAGTGAATGTGTTGATCAAGTCATCATGCCATTGTCTTGAAAATATGGGCATTTGATGACATCACAATCATACTAGACTAATTGCATGTGTATTATACTGGAGATCTATATGACGATGTTTGTATTATTCGGGAGATATTAACAGTTAACAAGCTAATATCTTTTTAAGATCCTTTAACATTGAAATCGGTTTGAGAATAGGGGAATGACGTCATAGTCCTGCTGATGATTGTCGACGCCAGATGAACATGCATTTTGCATTGCTGTAATATAAAGATAAAATGATATACATTTGGTAATACTGTTATTAAAATAAATAGGTCGAGCCAAATACTGATTAGTAGAACAATGGGAAGGTGACAACTAGACAACCCCCATTCTAACCCACCCTTCCCGAAAAACCTCAACGAGAGACTTAATTTGCTCTTTAAGCATAATTTACTCTCTTAAGTATTGGTTTTATGCCAAAGAAATTATTTGTTACACAAGAAGAATTTTGAGGAAACAGAAATGGAACAAGATACTGCTCTTTAACATATTTTTGTTTTAGAAAACAGTATCGTGACCCGCTGACCTTGACATCCCTTCTGTCTGTTAATTTATAAGTCTGTCATTCATTTCTCTCCTTCCTGATATCACCTCCTGATATCACCTCACTTCATTTAAAAATGAAATTTTATGTTCCTAGTTAGGTCAAATATGCCAAAGAGTTGACAAACCATGACCTTGCTCAGATTTAATTCTCTTATTTTCACAGTATCTATCATTTTATGTGTCCTTATCAAACTTTCTAATGTTTACTGACAGCATATTTCCTGTTAGTATTAAAGAAAGACACATGATAATCTCTCATTTTTTCCAATAAAATTAATAACATAATGCGGAAAGGTGGACTTTTAATAACGGTTATAATAACCGTTTAAGTAATAAAACACAGGTTAGCAGATCAAGAAATGTATCACTTTTTAAGCTATGGCCATATTACGCCAAAGCAGTTGGATGCAACATTATTGCAATAACGAACAGATACGTATGTTTCTGTTAAAGGAATGAACTTATCACTCATTTTCATACACTTAAGCAGGGATCAGTTTTGCTAATACAAAATATAACAAAATCAACTGCAGTTGAAGCAGTTGATATAAGTGACCAGATAAGATTAGAAAATCACAGATAAAGGGATTAAAAATCGGGTAAAATGATGAATATTTTTTTACTATATTATAAGATTTTACAATTAAATAACAAAATAACAAATAATAAATACTACAGTAGAAAGTATTCAGCTGTGTTCACTTACAGTTAATGCTACCTAGCCATGTTTATCTGGTAACTTTCCTCATGGAATCCCTAAACAAGGGGAAAAATATATAAGTAATGAATATGTATAAGATGAAACAGAAATAAAGACAGTTCAGTATATATATATAAATAAATTATGTTGTAAATATTCATCATATGGAGACATATAAGAAGAGTTATCTCAGAGATAATTGATTTAGGTTACAACGAAATTCATTTTCACTTCTTTCCAAATTTATTTTCCCTTTTTGTCCAGTTCATGATTTTAACAATCATTGCAGATGATTCCCTGTGAATATTTAAGTACTGAACATGATATACACACAGTGAACAGTTAATCGTGCTGATATATCGGTAGCATGTGCTCTTAGGATTGTAATCCCCTCAAAATAAACTGGATTTGTTGGAATTACACATATTGTCAGTTCTCACTGTAATCCTAATAGCACATGCTACCGATTTGAAGCACGATCCAGTTGTTAGTGTGGTACGAAAGATTTACAGTAGTTACTGTGTTCTCTGTTTATATCGGGTGTAACACTGGTCTCGTCATCTTTAGTCGCCATGTTCAATTGAGCTCCAAGGTTTAACATTCTGATCGTTGTAATTAATCACCATTCGTGAAATCTAATGGGATAGTTATTTTCTCTGATTCTCTTGACCATGCTAGACCCTTTTGTTTAGTTATGTCGGAACCTGTGTTATCATTAGCAGCTTTTATATTCAGTGGAGAAATATTAACTGTTTAGGCGTTAATTATAAATGCATATTATAATACGAGAGACATAGTCTTTTTTTTGCTAGCGTTACTGAACGCTGAATGATGAAAATGGCTGCTGTATTTTTTTTTTAACATATGTTGACGGTTTAATGACGTTTTATAAACGTCTATGGGAGAGGGGTGGGGGTAAGGGGTGGGATGTACATCCCAACATACAACCAACATACGTTCGATAACATATTTTAGATTTATATAATTTAGTCGGACGAATCGGTAATCGATTGCACGGTTAAATTCTAACAGTATCAGTTTGTGCTCGAAAACAATCAATTTTGAGACAACAGTCTTCTTAATTACTTTTATTTCTCTCCTATCTGGCCTGACCCATGAAAACTGGTGGAAGCATATTGCCCAATTACTGTGTTTATTCTTGTTACTTTACATCCATGTAGGTTCATCTTCATTTAATACATACACCGTTGTTATCATGTCAGTTTTGTCTAAAGGAACCCTCATTGTAACTTAACTGATGCACGTGATCCCTCAGGTACTAAAAACATTTACTTTTTATATTGTTTCTATAGTTTCCTTATATTTGGTATAACAACAGCTTGGTATGCTCACAATACGCAGTGAATAGTTTCTACTTCAACATAGTCATTTTATGCCACAGTAGACGTTCGTATCACACTTAATACTAATGATGCTAAAACCCAACGGAAATCAAATAATCATGAAGCATCTTGTTGAGAGGGGAAGTGTGGGTGGTTGAAGGCTGATATTTTTAAAGCAATATTCCATTTTTTGGGGAGTGAGTGTGAGTGTGTTGGCTTGATATGCTCCATAACATCTGACAAAACATTGTAGTATTTAAATATATATTACAACTTTGATCAGCATTTAGTGACGGTGTACGAGGAAGGAAGATTATTGAAACTGTATCTTAACTTGACATTGAGAACAGTGATATCATCGTTACGAGATATAAACTTGTTACTGGTTTATCTTCGTTTCTTGTTCTTTTCACGTCGGTTATCAATCTTTATCCCTGCTGACAAACAAGGTCTCATACTCTTTTGTATCATTTCTTTCTTCCGCAGTAACTAACACCTCATTGCGTATTACTTAATTACCGTTACTAATTAACAGGAATGTGTCTCTCTTACCTCTTCTCCTGGTAGATTACCCTCCTCGTCACTGACCTGAAAGGAAGTGAAATATTATTTTCGTGATTTGTTGAAATATTGTTCCTGGAAAATATAATAAAACGAAGCAAAAAGTATATAAGTTATAATGATGTATCTTCACAAATATCGAAGTAACCTATTCCTGGCAGGTAAACGCACATCTGCTTTGAGCACACTAAAGTCAACATAGCAGACAGACTCGTCATGTACTGTTAGATGAACGGACTGAATAACATGAATACATATATCCGATTTATTGGGAAGACAACATTAGTATTAGACTCGTCATCTAACACCGAGTGACGCAATTAAACAATGAGTGACATCATAATAGTGAACTTCTCACTGAGATGATCGGATGGATACCATGGACGACAGAGACTCTGACGAGTGGGGAAAAGAGAGCAGTATTCAAAGACAGAACTATTAATACAATCCTCGTAGTTGAATCGATGGAATGTACAAACAATGCACACTCTTAAATATCTCATGAAGCAGTAAATTGGTTACTCCCGCCCCTACCCCCTCCCCTCCCCAAAACGCATCAACTCCATCTTAGATGATATGTTGCTACCGTTTAGCCAACCCTTAACGATATCCATGAAAGTTTGGGAGATGCAGTTGATAATGAAAATCTCAAAGTAGAGAAACAAGGAAAGAAAGCGATAATTAAAGTAAACATGTGTAGATCTATTATTGTTGACAAATTTCATGAAATGTCATAACATTTTATGATCCCCTCAATAGTGTTTTCCTTCTTTGCCGTGAAACGTGCGTATTTGCATTTGAAATTTGTAGAAATTATTTCATGAATAAATATTTCGATCCTTATAGAAAAATATTTCATGAATACATATTGTTATACTTGTTTTGATCCTATAGTCAATTGAAACATTGCAGTATAAACACAGTACGCATTGCAATTATTTTTTGAATGAAAAAATGCGTACGTTATTTTCCCATTACAATGCGTCAAATTTAAATGAGTTTGTTGAAATACTGTACATTATACACTACATAAAACTATGATATGTAGTTTGCATATCACTAGGCAAACTTAATCAGATGCATTTTGAAGTTGTATCGTTTTACCTATTCTTAGTTACCCTAGGTATTTGTCGGTTGCGACCTCAACTGGAAGGTCAATATCGAACCAGAGATGCAAATTGGGGGCGTGCCTGTTACATGTAATATATTTATATAGTAAAGTAAGGGGGTACTTTGCCAATCCAAATAACGGTTTTGTAAAGTATTACGTCGTGCATTGACAATAACGTTACATCCAGTTGGTCACTTCATGGTCCGAGGTTAGGATGTGTGGTTCTTCGGCATATATGTGGACGTATGTTTATGGACATTAATTTGGCACCGCGTTAATGCACGTTGTAGAACCGGGATCTTATCCAGGCGGTATCCCGTATCATTGAGGTCTGATTATATACATTGTATGAGCCCAATACTTTACATGATCATCCCAAATAAGTAAGTTAGCATATTAGTTGTGAATATATAGCCATAATGAAGGTTTTATAATGTATAAACGGTCATAGTAAATGTACATCGAGTGGTGACGTAAAACGCATAATATGCTAAGTACATCTCTTTAAGTGAAGTCATCTTGATTAATATAATTTTACTCTCATTGGTTTTTGTTATTATTTTTCTAAAAGACTTATTTTCTAATAAAATAATACAAATGTTTTACTTATAATTAGGATTGCTGGAGACGTTTAACAATGTCGTGGTTATGTCAATTATGTTGTCTCAAAGTCATACATGTTATGTTTGTAGTAACTGTTAAAACGTTATGTTCGATATTTAATTACCATACCGATACTCTTGAATTATTAACATACTTTTATAACATGCATGTCATATTAGTAAAGAGGTATATATTTATGTTTACATAAAGTTTTTTGTTCATGCTTCTATATTTGTAATAAACGTGCATACACAAACAAAATAAGATTTTGTCTTTGTTTTTGTAGAATTTGGTGACCTCGACAATAACAATAAGGAATGGGTGAGGATGGAAGGCCCAAACGTTGCAATTTATTATCCTCTTACTTTATTATATAAGAACATCATTATTAATATATAATAAATATGACAAATAGCCGAAGATAAATTATAAACAATAACACGCATTACCAGTTACCGACTATACCGTAGTCAAAAACCCCCTCCACACCCCACCCCCGGGCCCTGAATCCTTCGAGATCCACTAATGCATGTATATTGGTGTATATTCAAAACACGCGGGAAGTAACACGAATTTTTGAAAACCCTTTCTTCAGTTCATACAGCTTTAGTATTTAGCCTTCTTGAATATTTATCATATTGCTGCCCTCTATTAATAGTGATGTGAGTACAAAGAGTGGTACCAAAAGGTTTCTTGAAAGTTCAGTAAAACCCTAAAATGTAACCCTTAAGTTGACCTTTGACTATATACATCTTTGTATGGTTATTTTTCCTAACATGTTAAATTGCATCACATTGATAAAAATTACCTCAAAATACAACATAACTGCATATTCATATTTTGTTTAGTGATTGCATACATTTTGGTTACTATGGAATCCGCATAACAGCACAACGAAGCGGGTTAGTAGAGCTACACATAATACTACAGTGTTTCGTTCTATTTTATAATTAATTCCCAGTTAACACTAATACATCAATCCCCCCACCAACCAAGGAAAAAAATTGATCGGAACCATTGAAATGGAGTAATACAAGCAGCTCCTCTTGATTCCATGTGTGCAAATGACCAACATCATGGCAAGCATTACCACGCTGAAGAACTGCTGAAGAATACCCAGTTTCGTGGTTTCAAATAAAACACAGATCCGTCCTTTCAATATATATATATACAGTCAATACTCATAGCTAGTACAGTAACTACTGTTCATGTTCCACAACCGTGCATCAGTGACTACTGAAATGTTAACAAAATTAAAAACTTTTCTTTTTAATTACTGCAAATTGTCACCTGTCGGACTCGTAGTTCAACGTTTAACAGCTTACCAGTAATTACTGTGCCAACTGTAACACATGTTACCGTGTTGCCAACACAGCGCAGTAGTTACTGATGTACGGTTGTGGAAGATGAACAGTAGTTACTGTACTAGCTATGAGTATCGGGTGATATATAAGCCTGCTTGGACACACACACGTATGTTAGTCACGCATACACTAATATGGATTAATATTAATTTAATCATGTGATCCTTCAAATCCCCTGAAGCTATTAAAGGAACAGTGATACTTTATTAGGAAGAATAAATTCAAATGGAGATAACCACAATTGACATTTCTAGTTTCAGACTATATATCAAAAGTGATGTTCAGTTATAGCATTGCTTATAACATTTTGATCGCGAGGGATAATTTGATCATCAATAACAGTGTATCAACTCGAAATAATTAAATTAAAAATTCTCAAAATTGTTATCTGCCACATTTACAGCTTCGACAATTCGATGGGATTGAGAAGACATGAACTATTCATTTAGAACACCCACTGTATCCTGCACTGATATTTTAGTTAAATACAATATAAATTTACATAATCCTCATATCTTGCCCAAAAAGTGGAATAAAGCCATTCAGATATTACTTTCTTTGCATTGCTTTAAAGTTTATTCAAACAGAATC
>KN885243.1:58597-85946 GCA_000934455.1 Apostichopus parvimensis
ACGGAAATGAAATGAACAATAAATGCGACTTTTTAATAGATTCGTTTTAGATATTTCTTACGGGGAAACATTGTACATGTTATTTGTTCAACGGTATAGCAGTACTATACTGTAGGACCTATGACACTGACCGCTTAGCTTTCAGCAGTGCGATGATAATAGAAACAACTTCAGCTCCAATTCTTAAATGTATAAGCAGATAAAGCTAGTATATGTACGTATGTTATAAACTATGTGATAGGTCTGATTTAAGTGCCGATGCTGGTTAAAAAGCAACCGCGTTTCTGATGAGTTCAATCATCTATCCGAGTGTAACTTATGAGTGTTATTTGATGGCGAGTAAGTTGATACTGTAAGCAAACCAGATATGTTAATGCTACATTCGTTCATTTAGGCTTGTCATCCAACCGATACTTTAAACGGATCATGCAGTTGTTCCAAAGGAAAGTTTAAAGATGCTTTTAACAACATACACAAAACAATATACAGTAAAGGCTTAGAATCTTTATATCTGTGACGCAGTATCTTGAAAAAATAATCAGATCCATGTGGGTGGTCTTTTTAAACATTGTGCTTGTATAGAGCGAGTCTGGGAGCAAGCTTTTAGCCATGTCGCACCGTTGTTGTGAAACATATTACCATCAGAAGTACGAAGCCTTACCTCTATCAGCACTTTCAAGTCAGTGTTAAAGACGTTTTATTTCAGGCAAACCTATGGTTAAGTGTATTCAATTGTATTTTTGTATTTTTGTATTTGTATTGTTAAGCGAGTTGAGCCCTGGGATTTTGCGCTATGTAAGCACCGGTGTAATAATAATAAAAATACAGCGTCACAAAATACGTGTCTAGTTGTTTGGTTACCATGGTATCTATACAACAGAACTGCAGAAGGATAATTACCGCCCCCCCCCCTCCCACCTCCCACATACTGACTAGTATTATGGTATTGTTGTGTAAATGTGCGTGGAAAGTGATTTAATCCACAGAGCGAATCTGGAACTTAACAAATACGTGTACGATCTTCTAAAGTTTATTGCAAATAACGCATATATGAAATTTAAGAATTTCAAAATAGTCTTCAATTTGTTTTCATGATATTAATAAACGCATCAAATCTTCCTTCATTTATATAAATCGCCAAAAATGTCCACAATAACACTCTGAAAACGGTGAGTCTGATGTTTACAAGCAATTTTGTTTACCTATGCACTCCACACACATTATATAAGCAATGCAAACTAGTTTCTGATATAATTTAAAATCATAGAAAGAAAGACAATGTTGAATCGGTCACCAGGTCATCTTCATGTCAAACCTAGAAACACATTTACCATCATAAATACATATTCAAACAGTAGAGATCCTTCAAATCTCAGGAAGCTATTAGAGTGAACAGTATTATATGATTAGCAAAATTTAATGCAGCTGTACGTCAGTCAAGTTTATGCTAATCTGGATATAGAATAACTGATAACTATAGTTATCATTCAAATTCCTTAAAACTATTAGAGATAACCGAGTTGATAATTGAGTTAGATTGAACTTAGAAGAAAGGGTAGCGATAATGGACTTTTTACAAGTTATGTAATGTGTGTTGTATTTGTTGCAATCTGCTGGTAACAAACTTGACCGTAATGGGAAGAGAAGGAAACATCACACTAGGTGAGATTATAGTAAGTTGTTTTTAAAATAAATATCCGTGACACTAAATTTGTGGAACACAAATTTTCTAAATCTGGTTAAATGACAATTACATGGTTTGGTAAGTTTTTACAATAAATTACGTAATAAGAAGTTTTATTTCATACGATTGACTCAAATCTCGCTTTATTTGTCTTTAACCATAACCCAACTTATTAACTTATAATACGGGCAGCTATAAGGTGACAGATAAACAGGGACAGCAAAACGGGGCAGCTATACAGGGTAGCCAGACGAGGCAACATTACGGGTACAGATATACAGTGTAGCTATACAGGGGCAGCTATACAGGGGCAACTATACAAGGGTAGCTAGACGAGGCAACTTTACGGGTGCAAATATACGTGGCAGCTTTACAGGAGCAGCTATACATGGGTAGCAATACGGGGGCAGCTATGCAGGCTAGCTACACGAGGCAATTATAAGGGGCAACTATACAAGGCTAGTTATACGGGGCAGTTATACGGTACAGCTGTACGGAGGCAGCTATACAGGGGCAGCTATACGGGGACGGTACACGGGGCAGCCATACGGGGGTAGCTATACAGGCTAGCTAGAGGAGGCAACTATACATGAGCAAATATACGTGACAGCTGTATAGGGGCAGCTATACAGGGGCGAGTATACAAGGCTAGCTATACGGGGCAGCTATACGGGACAGCTTTACGGGGGAACTATACAGGGGCAGCTAATCGGGGGAAGATATACGGGGGCAGCTATACAGGGTAGCTAAACAAGGGAACTAAACGGGTTAAAATATACGGGGCAGCTATACAGGGGCACCTATACAGCTATACAGCTATACGGGGCAGTGATACGGGGCAGCTATGCGGAGGCAGCTACAGTAATCTGCAGGGTCGCCTAAAATGACTATTATACGACTGTTGTATGTATATGGTTTATATTTCACCGAAATGTAATGAACATAAAAACAAACTTACATTCTTCATGACATTCTGCGGTCATCGGAATCCAAACTTGAAGCTCATTGGATGTATATTCACAACCCAGACACGGGAAATACATTATACTATTGCACAATATGTAAGAAACCTGCAATTTAAAGGCATACCTTTAGGCTATAAAGGCCTATTTACAATACTTGTAATATCAACGGTGTCACTGATAAAGAAGTGACAGTGTGTTTCCGTATATATCTTAGTGTTGTTAGTGCTAAATGTTATTCAGGAAAACAATCCTCTCAACACCAGCCCCTTTGTTCTCTTCTACAGCTCCCATTCCTCAATTTTCTCATTTTTTTCTGGCATAGCAATTGAAGTCCGATTTTCTTCGAATGTATCTCTGCATGCAGTACAGCTGTCCACGAAATGAGTTTTAGAGTTTAAAAATAATTATAAATCATCAACAATATAACAGTCTTAATGAGACGTTATGAAGGAGTGAAGCTAAGAACATGATTGTATTGATTTCGTTCCTTATACTTTAATCTTACCCAATATTTTTCATTGTTATTAATATGTTCTTGAGAAGAATTGTTTGAGTTATAAAGTAGTTATTTACGTAATTAGAGAAACACGGGCTACATTCAGGGTCAGAAGGAAGTTAATTAGACCAAAGTTCTGCAGTAGAAGAAAGAGGAAGGGATCTGGAAGTCATGTTGTATTAAACATTTAAGATTTTATACATACTAAAACCCCTCCCCATCTCCCCCCTATACTAATGAGTAATTATGTACATGTAACCGACGGTATTAATGATTAATGTGAATGAAAAAACAGAGGTCGGACTTGTATCATCAGCAGTAGCTGCCGTATAGGTGAATTATCTCTTACCTGCCATTGAACGGTCTGCAAATTCAGACGACGACAATAAGTTAAACGATCATTCCAAACTGTAAGAATGAAATTAAAAAGAGTTATGAAAAGCATCAGTGCATACTTAATTTTTATTGGTCTGGAATGAAATTGTAAACATTATGATAACCGGATATTTATTTTTGTCTTTCGATGATAACTTCACATCAGCTGAGTTATCAATCTAGTTGATTCCTAAAATTGACCTTATCAGTTTACTACCATTATCATCTGAGTAATACAGCTGATCAGTGTATAATCCATATTTCTCAGTAAGATTATCGATCAGTAAACTATCATTATCATCTCGGTTGTATAACTGATCAGTTTACAACCATTGTCATCTTAGTTATATAACCAATCAGTTTATAATTGTTATCATCTCATTAATATTACAGATCACTTAGCCTAAATACAACATGTGAAACAACTCAACTACGAACGAATCTTTGACTACGTTAAGAAACCAAATCATGATAGTCGAGTATTCGATGCTCATATCAAATAATAAAAATCCATGAAACGATGAACGGACCAGAACACTCAACATCAGTGACGTCATCATAGATCATGAAATCCAATATGATAATAGAAAAGAAAACTAAAAAGTATTTGTAATTATTTTATTGAGTAAAATTATGGAGCTACAAGACTAGACAACTCATCGTCATAATCACGTGATCACATTTACGATGTCGTAAGAGTATGGCAGTTGTATGAACTAAGGTTCATATATCGTGTTTCCAGCCACCTTCTTAGGTATGTTTGTTTTCAACTGTATTAAGACTAAAGACATCGATCTCTCTACTTGTCCTTTATGGAGGAGGAATGTATGTATAATCTAACATCGTGTTATTAAGACTTGACATACACAATTATAACATCGATCATTAGCACTGTCCATATTTCTAAGAAGTTTCAAGAAACGTGTACGTTAAAGTGTGTGACACCTCACTCCCCCGTTCGCATGCCTATGAAATCGCGTTCTCAATTGATAATAAGGTAATTCTATTTTCCTGTATACAAATACCGCGTTAGTGTAAGCTAAGAACTCTTTCACTCTCAAATTAGTCCAGGGCTTGTCATGAGCCGCAAAAAGGGCACGGCAAAATTCCATTGTTAGTTTCCAATTGTGAAGGGCATGGCAGCAAATGGGAAGGGCATGACGGCAAAAATTAATCTTAGTAAAGGCATTAATGGTAGATGCAAGCTTTACGCATTAAAAGTGTCTAATCAGGCTGGAATAGGGAATCGGAAATACCACAAAAACTTTAAATATTCACGTGGTTGATATTAAGTATAAAAGGCAGCGCAAAGCAACGTTTACCCATAAGTACATATAAGCCATCAATCACCCTTTTCCTTACGTGGTGTGTGCCGAGTGACATCATACAAGGGCTGCAATCTTGTAACAAATGCATTAAACGTTTAATCATTTTACTGATGAACATAATACGTTTAGTCTTTTTGTAAAAAAAAGTTTCGTTTGAGTAATGTTTTAGCACTACAAATCGCATCTGGGGGAAAGGAATCTGGAGGGGGGTGTTGGTGGGGTTGGTGACGAAAATTTGCAAACGTTAGGCAATACACCGGAGTAATGTCAAGCCAACTCATATACGAGGGAAACCCCAGAACCCATCAATTGCAATAGAAAAACACAAGTTTGCTTTCGCCGAAGATGCCCATTCTTTTAATCATGTATTGTTTCGTGTATGGATAAAATCACTCACCACCGAAAACGAAATTATTATACCGATGAAAAAAACTAAAAGTTGGGGAGAGGGCACATGCCCTCCCCAAAAATCGTCCCTCACAGGGGCCCCCGCCCTCCCCAGATGCGATTTGAAAAGTGTTCAAAACAAACTCAAACAAACTCAAACAAAGACTGTTTTTACAAAGGACGAAAATGTATTATGTTCATCAGTAAAAATTGTTTTCCTCCGACCATCACAATAACAATTGTTTTCTCACTAACAAGGTCACAGAGGCCCCGGCATGAACCGCTAGTGCCTAAACTTCTTTACTACCTGCATGAATTTAATATTTTCAACACTATTATATAAAACATTGTCAAAGCAGAAGGGTAACTTCCCTTTCTTGTATAACTTTTTCATCCGTCTCAATTAAAAACATAAATATCGGACAGAATAAGCTAGAAAAATTCTTGAACATAAAGTTACTTAAAGTTGCAACATGTAGCACCATATTGCATCGAAGGATCCTTAATTAATCACACATTTCTCAAAGGGGAGGAGAACCCACTCCTCTTAGACCCATCCCTCAGGAGAGCATTCGCAAACATGGTGACCCCTCTTATTAAATGCTGTGCTCCCCCCCCCCCCATCAGATTTCATTGTCTGGCGACGCCACTGGTGCTTTGCTTTCATAGTTATAGCTGTTGTATACGTTCGTGATAAAAGCGTAAATATTGAAAGAATTATCACAATAATTTTGTTTTTTCATTCGTTTATATCATAGAAGGTATGACTGACAAGGCAATTTACGGGATGTATTATTGACGCGATGAATTAAAAATATATCATCGGCAGTGTTTTTTTTTTATTTCTCATGCGATCGGAAGCATAAAGAACGATCTCAACGACATTTATGTTTGTACTGTATGCAAAATATATACAGGTGGCCGCCGAAACTCATGAGAAAGTGAAATAAAATTTATCAATGGGATTTTACTTTGTGATCACCCTTGTACACAGTTAACTCAATGGAAAAGTCCCATTTACTTACTGTGGAAATAAAAAGAACGTCGAATAGTAACGTCCTTGCAAAGGAAGCATTAAGAACGATCCCAACGACATTTATGTTTGTACTGTATGCATACTATATACAGGTGGCAGCCGAAACTAATGAGAAAGTGAAAAAAAAAAACTAGGCTACGGCATTGCGAAGGATGACTCAAACAAAATCTCCGCAAGATTTTTGGGTTACTCTATAGTGTAACTGAGTGTAATACTCGCAATGACGCAATGTACAGGGCACCGACGGAAAAAAAAATAAAGGGCATGACGGCAAAGTCCTGCCGTCGGCGAGGTGTATTTTCAGGGACACCACGGCATACAGCTAGGGCACGGCGGCCTTTTGCCCTGTTTTAGTCTCATTATGCCTTCACTCGTAACTTAGCGATTTCCAAAGATGTACGTACGATATGGAAATATATAATTACATTTCTGTTGATCATTTAACTCAGTTTCTATTTCATTGACATGACAACTTCATGAAACAAAATAAATAGGTGACCGTTCTGGAACAGTAAATGCATGACATACCCTTTGCATCCCTACGTATTTTATTTCCGTTATAGAAGTGTAAATATAAATAAAATTTGGTTCCTAACTTCAAATATATTGATAATGCTTTCACTAATATTAGTACCCACTATATATTTTATAGTCTTATTTTTCAAGGCAAATTATTCATGGATGGTAATGCTTGCAATACATTCAAATTGTACTATTTTCAGGCGCCGAACAAGAGGGTGCTGGTGTGCGCCCTTCCACCATTACGCCCCCACCCACCGCCCCACCTCCATCACGCATTTCAAACTAACACAGCATTGTAAAGAAGTTATAGCACAATGTTGCGTTTATACTCAGATATCAGACATAACATAATTCAAACTATGCTTCAGAAGGTATCATTCAAGTCTAAAGTGGCCCCTTTTCTGGGGAAGGCCCACAGGTCCTCTCCCCACCCTGAAATCATGTTGGTTTTACCAACCCCATTTACAAAAAAGAACGAGTGTTTTATCTGTGCGTTGATAACGTATTTGATGTTATCATACTGAGATAATGTTACCCATTAGAATATTTTAAGTACGGTTCATCTAGTCCTTACGGTTCTGTTACACTTTTTTGGTCTCTGATTAGTGTTCCCTTATTTATTTTATTCGTCGTTATTCACGGCCAGTGATATCCGCTGATACAGATGTTGCTTTTATTTGTAATGTATTCAGAGACTGCGGTTAAAAAAGGGATCACGGACGAGAACTAAAAATAATACAGTAGGCCTATACCTTTCTCCCAGATTTCAAAGATCACCAATCCCAGTTATACTAGTCCCCTTGCTGCAGTACGCATAATTTTCATCAATACCGTTGTGTAAATAAAAATACTTAGGAATCTGTCAAGCATTGTTTTGATCTCACAACATTCAACCTAGAAATGCTTCTCACAAATTTCAGATAAACAAAACCTTTCGTTTGCTTGGAAAAGAATTAAGTTAGAGTTCGCGGTTTCATTATGCAATTCAGATTGAAAGAATAGTTTAAGCGTAGATATGAGTATGTTTTTATGTGTGTGTGTGTATGAGGGGGGGGGGGGGGTTGCAATAGACACACTCTGAGGGGTAGTAGAACATGTACTTTCATTGGAAAAGCACAACATTACTTCAAAACCTTACCATTAATTGTCGCAGTGTAATTTAGTTACCAAAGCCCCAAAGTGATACCATTACATTTGAGAAAGAGATTTAAAGCATCAATTGATGTGATGACTACTAACAAAAAACATCTTATAGGGCAGTGATCGTGAAAGAGCGACTTGAATGTAATATGACTTATCTCTTAAATCAACTAAGCTTAGCAATATTAAGTGTTGTAAAAATATATATTATTCAGTTTGTTGTTTACATCACAAGACTCTATGTTGGTTGTTCCCTTCATACAAAACAGCAGTAATGTGTTGATGATTCATCACTCTCCTGTATGTGAATCAACAACAATCAACAAGTCAACATACATTTACATAGTTGGTAAAGCCTTTAAATAAATGTACAACATTTGAATCGTGTCCATTATGACGTCATAATGACAATACCTTTCACATTTCTTGATTTCAAGGATGATGGAATGGATCCAACCGGAATATTGTCTGGCAGATCGTATAAACCAAATCTATGGAGAGAAGCAGAGTAATCATCGTGTAAGATGTAGAAGACGTAGAGGAATGTCCTTCTAGTCAGGTTTATTGTTTACCAAATCAATAAAAATAAGCAAAGTAAACAACAAATAACAAGGAAATAATCACAACTGATTGATCATTCTGAAATCTTGTGTTTCAACGATTCCTCGAGAAGTAAATTAGAATGGGTATATTAATGTAGATAATAATGATGATAGTTGAAACTGCTGTAATTAAATGGATGTGATTGGTAATAATTTTGAAATGTATAGCCGTCCACATTATCAGAATTGGCTAAATTGTGCATATTTTTAACTTTACAATTAATATAAAGTTGTTCAGACATGTAGAAACACAAAAGTGTACACAGCAAACGGATTTATACTGGTTCCTTGTAACAACCACATGCCTTATTCCGCTTTCATCACGTGATTTACATCGGGTGTTTTTTGTGGGAAATTTATTTATTTTATATTCGTCTTCGTAACTCCTTCTCACTTTGAATGAAAACTAAAATGTCTGAGATTGGTCGAGTTCACTGGTGAAATATTAAATCTAGAAGTAATTAATATTAAAGCTGAAATAGTGTTTCTTAATCTCAAATTGTTTAAGATGCTACAAAGTAATTTCCAACGCAATGGCGAGATGGCAAACCTGCACAAACGTTCACTGAAACGGAGGAATAATGGAAGGGGTAGGGGGTCGAGGACACAGCAACATTCATTACTGGGCGCAACAACTGGTCCACTCAGGCTATTTTAGTAAAAATATACATACAAAATGTTACAATTACATTAAAAAGGCAGATATATCAATGTTCCTTACTATGTAAGTATTTATTACATATCACCCTTTATTTTTATCACACTGCATTCGTTGTTATTTCATCATTGATTCAAATCCAATTTTACAAAAGTATATCTTTTTGTGGATTCGATATGAGTTTTCTTAGCCATTACACAATACAAATTTTGTATCCAAGTATGTTCTCAATAAAGAGCTGCATGGGTCAAAATATCCGAATTCTTTCATACCAAGGAGTTGTTACAACTTCCTGTTCATACTTTATTAAGAGCCACAATCATGCGGTTATCGTTGATTCGCAGAAGTAACGTCTTATAGGAAGGTGGAGGCACAAACAATGAGGTACCGTGGCGCATGTGACTTAGGTTTTAAGCTAGAAACCATTAAACTTCTAAGTTATCTGAAACCTTTAAAAATGAATTCTTTGCAGGGGCATTGCCACGATTTGTTTGTGTGTGTGTGTGTGTGTGTGTGGGGGGGGGGGGGGTGGGGGGAATATCAATTTTCTGTCCCCATTTTCAGGCAGATAGCGGTGAATCGCCATAGTGGGGGAGGGGGTTAAAAGGAGAAGGGATGTACCCGTCCTATTTTTAAATTGTTGTTTATCGACAAGGGCTTAAATGCAAAATGGAACTATGAATTTAATTTTTAAACTACATCCGTAAATTAAATTGTACTTTTTTGGTACAAAAAATTTAGTAATGTTGGGCGAAAAAATGAAAAAATAGTGTTTGCACCTGCGCGGTCGAAATCATCCGGTTATATCACATATGGAAACAAAAACATGTGAATAAAAATGCATGGCCACTAAGAAAGACCGTTAATTACATTATATTATGTGATTAACCCCCCCCCCCGCACCCACCCCGCAAGTAACGCACATAATCTTGAGGTGACTTTTCATTACATTTTCTTTAGTATTTGCCCCCCCCCCCCCCTCCAACCCCAGTCCATGCTGCAGGAAACCTATATAGAATAAGGAATGAAATGACAAGAAATGCAACGGCATTGTTCCCTTGGCTTGAAATATACTTATCCACTCACGTAGACCTGCTGCTGAAATAACATGGTTGCAGTTTTTTTTCAGTGTCAGATCTGTGTAGAGAACCTTGCGCATGGGCGAAGGTCCGTTTTCAAAAATGTGGGGTCAGTAGCCAAAACTGTACTGTGTGAATATTTTAAAGTCAATGGGAGCATGCATCTTCAAAAGTGTAGGGGGAAACGACCACCCCATCCCCATCCCTTCCCATTGGTTCTACGCCCATGATTTAACCTTATTGATTGGAATCACCTTGTAAATATCAGTAATATATTAAACATAAGATTAACCATTTGGTACTGCTAAGATAATGAAGTTTTGATGTTTCTAAGTGCTGTGTCTGTTGACCTCAAATGATTTCAAACTTCCCAAATAAAGATAATCTACTCACTATTGCCAGTATTCTACCAAATATGAAATTAACCTACTTCTATTTAGGCGATGGCAAGTCCGGGAAATTTGAACCTGAAACCGTTAGGTCTTTATTTCTGGCGCTCTCTTCAAAGACTCCCCCCCCCCCTTCCTCCCACATCATCGGCCCCATCCCAGGTTCCAGTACATTTATATATTGTTTTTTGTTCCCTTTGACTTTCATCGTCGCCCATCGCGTCCCCCAAAAATTATGTGAGGGGCAATCTGCCCCCCCCCCCCACCCTCACTGGCTACGCCGATGACACTCTGAGCATTATTTTCCACAAATTCAAGTATTTACAAAATTAACTCATACCGGAACTTTTTAACTACATGTTTTATCATGATTACTATTTTAAGCCAATTAGCAACTTTTAGAGTTGAAGGCACTTGTTACAAAACACAACAAGAAGAATGTACTTATAATTACAAGTTAGGAACTGGTACTTTTCATTAACAAACGTTTCATATCACACTTATGCTGATGATACACAGTTGCATGTTACGTTTGACCCTAAGCAACTTAATGGCTTAGATACTGCATTAAATACTCTTTCAGATTGTGTCACAGATATAAGTAGGTGGAACAAATTTAAACTAAATGAGGAAAACACCAAATAAAAAATGTTGAGACAACTTTAGAGCAGTTTACAAGGCCTGGGAAGTGTCATTTTCAACGATCTAGGAGGCCCTTTTTGCTAAAAATGTTCGTTACGCTGCGCGCCAACCCATGGTGGTAACAAGACGCCCTCCCAGGAAATGGTCGAGCCCCCCCCCCCGCCAGCGCCCCCACTTAAAAAAATCCTATCTACGCCACTGGGTAACATATAGTGCATAATATCTAATTAATATGTTGAAGTCTAGCTCAGTATCATCCTACCTTACACCTGCATTGTCCAGCTCTATGAAAAGCACAACTCCACCCAATGGAAGAAAATATGTAGGTTACGTACCTCGTATCTAATTAGAATAATAAACGTATATTTACTGAACTGTTGCAATTTATGTTTTCATGTAAGAAGGTTATTCCTTACGATCGTCTGTATATATTGATTAACTGGTTAAAGAGGCACTTTGGAATGTTTTCATTGATCTTTTATATAATGTAACGGCTACAGCGGACATGTATGGAACGCTAAAACCTATAAAAAAAGCATTAAAAAAGTATGTCAACACTAAGTTATCGCCACATAATGACCAAGAACCATGTAAGTCCTTATGTGACACTAATAGCACCTCCACATAATGACCCAGAACATTTTACTTATCCTGCGATCCTAACACTGACACATAATGACCGCCTCTATCCACATAAGAACCAACTAACTGCCTTAGTCCTTAAGTGTTGCAATTTTTGTTTTTATGTAAAAAGGTTTCCTTTACGATCGTTTGTTTTCTGTATCAATTTATTGACTGGTGAAAAGAGGCGCTTTGGAATCTTACATTGATCTTTTATATAATGTAACGAATACAGCGGACATGAACATTCAAAGTACACATGTATGCTATATAATATAAATAGTGATTTTTTTTCATAAAGGGGCCTCCCCATTTTGACATCTCCCAACGGACGATATCATATTTGAAGCCCCCCTCCTTCCGAAGAAAATTATGTAACAAAGGGTAGACACTATACGGTGCTGTAAAACGTCATATCAATGTAAGCCTTGTCTGACTCTTAAGACGAGGACAAAAGACGATACCGTTCCCCTCACACTAATGATGCTGGTCCCTCACAGTAATGATGCTGGTCACGTGCCTGGTTGAAATATCAACAAAGACAAATGTAAATGACGTCAATAGTTTACACTGTGACGGCGTTAGTATATCAAACTTGTGAGCCTAAAACAACCAATACCGGTAAGACGTATATTACAAAACGTCGAGAATTCATTTCAATCTTTTTATCAATGTCGAGAGAGAGACATTTTAAGAAGAATATTATTTTAGCATAGTTTGTGTGAAAGATGGAAAGGTGTTGTCTATACTACATAGGCTTTCTTCAAGTTCAGCCGTGGACTTATTGTATCATTAATCTCGGCTTCTTCACATTCTATTTTTAAATTTATGTCACAAAAATTATATATTTTTATATTAATTAATACGCAACATTTAGGCTCTAACTTAGTTGAGCGTGGGGCGGGACGGGAAGGAGGAACTCAATTCAAGCTTGTTTGCTATTTTAAATGTAGAAACTGATAACACTATTGTTTGAATGACGGTACAATCCCTTCGAAATATTTTCTGTTTGCAATACAAGGTTTGTATGGGAAATGGATTTTGCCTTCGCGCAATTCTATTCAGTAATTCTGCAATGCTTAGCAGGATTTTAATTTCATTCTTAAAAAAACAATAATAATCAAATGAATATAATTTTCTAAATAATTTCGTTATAATGATCGGCAATAAGTAATGTATTACTTTGTTGGGGCAAACATTACACAATTAAATAATACCTTTCAATAATTAAATTACATGAGTTACTTAGTGTTCTACGATATTTGATATGTTTGGTAAGTTCCGAGTTACACATATTTGGTACAATCTCCTTTAGTTCGATTCGGACTCGGACGCCAAATAAAGGACACAAATCGAGGGTGCCTTATGATAATTTCAATGACTATATTTAATATCGCAGATTATATTGAAGGCTATTAAGCACTCTTCTTATAAGGGTTTTCTTCTAAGCTCGCATAATGTTTTATACCCAAAAAAAATGAATAGGATTTTAAACCATCCTATTATTATTATTGTTTAGCTATTTGTAAGACACGCATAATATTTCTTCTCAATACATACCTAATGACCTTGTAACTTGTTTTCCTGCTAAACAATCTAACACATTCGATAACATTCAAGTGTGACTCGATTAGTGTTCGATCGATAATCGGTTAGATAATAGGCATCGGACCGATTATCAGACAATCGGTAAATAATCGGCATCGACAAAATCCATTGCGCTACCGATTATGCGGAACCGATTATTACGTTCCGCCGGGGAAGGTAACGGTATCGCAAGTCCCTCACACGAGATTGTACTAATGCTCTTCGATATACTAATCAGTTAACATCATACAGTATACCGCGATAAGCTTAGGGGGACAAATTTTTGTTTTCACTTCGCTTCTTGCAACTAACAAAACCTCCTTTTATCCATGTTTAACGATTGATAAGAAAGATGTATTGTCTTGACTAAAAATAAAACCAAAACAATATACTTTTTAACCACTTTGGCCGTTTCACCGTACGTGAAAATTGGAAAGTGAAAACAATAACATTAGGCTTTGCTGATTGTGAACTCTAAGTACATTGCGCTAGTCTGAAGAGAACGGTTGGGCCTCATAACTGTTCATATTGCAAATGCGCCCAAGTGTTTACGAATTCGATAAAATGATGAAATCAAGGCGCCAAAAACTCCTAAAGTTCCCTAAAAATGTTTGGCGAAGGATTTCAGTAGTTCTACTGCATGACAGTATTTTGTGATTAGGCAAACACACATACGCATAGTTTTGCGAAAAACACGAAGCAATTTTTCCCCGCATGTACCATACTTGCTAAAATAACCCAATCAGTAACTATACTCCCGGAACCGACTAAAGCAGCTCTGATTTCCAGCGACACGCGCGACAAAGTCGATGGGACTTTAGTGTGTGATTTCTCTCACATGTAGTTAAGTCAACGTGTATGATCGTTTGAAACAACGTTCGATTGGAAGTTTTTCCTCGCAGATGTAAACCATTAAAAACTTGAAGCAAAGGTCCGGGATTGTTTTATATTTCATGTCAGATTATATATGTCGATATCAGATTACGAAATTAAGAATATTTTATTTCCGTTCGGTATTCTTTTTACTTTATTTACGTTGTAGTTGCAACACTGATAATGGATCTAATACCAGTTTTAAAAGCTGTCGCTAACCTTTTTTTTTTTGCATTTCGTAGCCAATGGCTACTATCCACCCCCCCCCCATCCTTCTGTAGTATGTACAGCACTGTCATTTACTGTGTTGTGGTGGGATTGTAATATTGCGACTCATCGTTAGAAACGTACAGCACCCTATTTATGTATCACAGTGTTCTTTATTTACTTTAGTGTGGAACGTAAAGTCATGCATTAACATCTTTGAATATATTGGCCTAGAAGTTGGTAAACATGCATAGGCCAGTTTCATGAAAAACGATGAAATAATTGGTAATAGGCATCGGCCCGATTGTCACATGAACTAATCGGTATCGATAATAACCGATTATCATATTATCGGTCGAACACTAGACACGATCCACTAGTGTCCGTTTATGGAAAGCGTTTAATACTGTAATTTCCAATATCTGGAGATAAACAATGGGAATAATAACACATACATATTTTTTTATTTAAATATACATTCACTACCTTCTACATATAGTTAAACTGTGGAGTACACAATAGTGTGTTATCTAGTCAGAATCCTACCAACGAGAAGTCCAACTTGAATTAAAGAAGAGAAACTGAACATAACAAGAATCATTCCTTCTTTTAAACTGTATTCATAACTTTGTGTTGTCTATAAACCCTCCTCTATCCAAGTTTCCTCCGATCGGTTTGCATGGGAGCTTGTGAGGATACATTGATAACCAATAGAAGCAATTTGCAAAACTTATCAATAATAACCAAAAATAATGGCGCAACTTATCCATTAACAAGGCGTGTGACATAATAATATGTTGTTCGGAGGATTTCCACAATGGATGATTCTTAGTCACTGAATTAAACTTATAGCTTATAGCTATTTTTGGAATGGCATTGAGAATATTACATGTGCTGAATAGTTTTTTACAAAGGTATTTATGGTTTTAACTGAATAATTTTCCCTGAGTCTTGTTTGAGAAAAAGAATTATATTTAAGTATTAGCGAGGTTTACGTCTCTGTGTATAAAACTACACATTATTCTGATTAGGCCTATGTAAAGAAACAATGGACATGATGAAACAAAGAAATCACAAGTGTCTGATAATGGAGCTAGAGATAATAAAAAGAAACCACTCTGTGACAGGAACAAAAGGGGAAATGATATGGTTATGGTAGGAGGAGGGTAAAACTACAGCGAATATGGAAACTGCAAAGAACCGAGAGGGTATTGATGGTACGTTGAAGGGGTCGGTATGGTAACAGTGGATTTGTAAATGGATTAAAGTGGATTGGTGTCGGGAATGTAGTGAGTGAAACCGATGTTCGAATGACTTATCAGTGGAGGGGCATGGGCGGTGGTCAACAAAATTAAATTGCTAAGGACAATGCAGAGATTTCATGGTCGATACAAGTATCAAGTAATATTAAGTACAGGCATTACATTTTTAATCAACGGGAATGTTTTAATGAATTTGTTTGTATGAATTTTATATTATTTGAAACTATAAAGGTCACGATGTCACAGCTTTGTTTTCTTATTCTTTAAACTAATGAGTGAAATGAAATATAATTTTAACTGATTTGGGATTGACATTGTATTTCAAACAAACAGAAGACGTTGATGTATTTCTGAATTGGATTAGTTTCTTTTACGACTGGAATTTATGAGATGCAGATTTGTCTTACATGGTTTGTATTGTAATAAAAATAAAAATTATTACAATTACTTTATTTTGCTTTTCGTTTTAATATTTATTTCTTACCTTATTTTGATTAATAATATTAAAACTGCGACAACAAAAACTGTTTTTATTGGTTTCTTGTTTGGTATACATTTTAGTTTTGTCAAAGTAGTATAATTTATTTCTTGGGTTTTGAACAATTAATTTATATTTTTTTGCTATTTTGTATTGCCATCTTTCACTACTTTTATAATAATAATGTCAAACATATTTGTTGAATGAAATTTATATTATTAAGCACATTTTTGGAGGTTTTCAATTTCAAAAGTAACATTGATTACTTATATAACTCAAAACTCTATTTTATAATATTCATTATGCTCACTAGGATTACACCTTGTGTGTATAACTCGTGTTTGATCCTAATAAACATTACTGTCATTCCAAAACCCATTTCTGAGTTAAACTGTAACAATAATCTACACAAAGACGATTTAAACAACCAACACCTACTCATTCAACGCTCTCTACCAACTTCTCATTTAAAATATTACCTATTAATCCATTATATTCCGTTTTATTTATCTGAACACCCTGCAGAATTCCTTTCACAATTTATTCAAATAATCCACTTAAACTAATTAAATCCAATCGTTAACATTGAAATACAGCAGACATTTCATTTTGTAGTGTTAGTTTAATATCCTTCTCCCCCCCCCCCTTCTCCACACCCCTTTCACTCCTCCTCCCACAGCTCTCTTCCCCTCCTTTTTTCTCCACACCTTTCTGTCTTTGTCCATCTCCAGTTTATTTGCTACCCTGTTCCTTCAATCCTCTCTTTGTCCCTCCACTGTTTATCTCCTACCTCTCCTCTTTCCCTGTTGATTTCTTCTCACCATCCATTGTCTACTTATAATCCCCTTTCATCTATCTCATTGTGTTCACCGTGCTCATTAACCTGTCTGTTTTCTGTGCGTGTTTTTGTCCCTTCTGTTACTGTACTTGTCATTTAGACTCTGAAGAAGATCCTGCTAGGATCTAAACGTCAGGCCAACTTACTTTTACACATTCTATTATACAGGCTCTCAAGTGGATAAGCAGTTTGCTAACAGTTTTATTTTATTTTTATTTTAACAATGTTGTTGCTTTGTTTATCTGCACCTTCCGACAGACTATTTAGGAGAAATCCACGGTCTTCTCACATCTGAAATGGCGTTCCAAATTTTAAAAATGAAAAGAAAATTCCAATGTGAGCTCAAACTGTGAATTGGATAGCCCCCGACCTAAAGTGTATAAGTTACATTGCAATTTCAGTCTTTGTGACTGCTAGGCATCGTAAAATTAACTTCCTCCTTCTGCCTCGGTCAATTGTAAACTGGTGCTTCAACTGCAACCTAGCTTTTACTGTTTGCTCCTAGTATTATAAAAACAAGTATAAAATTGAGTTAATCTTGTAACAGCCAAAGTGGATATGAATGTGTTGCGGGTTGATACCAGCAATATTAGTTCATCCTTGGTTCACAAACTACTGTAGTAACACAGAGTTCAAACAATGCCCAGAAAAAAATCATTATTGTAACCAGTAGACTATAATGCTATTTGATTAAAGAGTTGTTTTATCTTTGCAGTAAACCTACATTTATGTTACACTTATAGAATAACAGGTGACTGTACTTTATTGTGGGGCTGGGCTTTCATTACTCCACTTGAGCACAAAGTAACTTGTGAGTCTGTTTCTTCAGAACTGGTAGTTCTCAGTTTTCACAAGTCTATTCATTTGGCAGGAAACAAAACCTAAATAGGCCAGCAACATGGAACATAGACAGCCATGACACCTTATGGAATGCAGAAGTATCTATTCATTTCATTTATTTGTTATTCCACAACAGTATCCGCGTAAAGTTGATTAAGTTAATATTTAGCATGCATAGGTCTGAAAAGAAAGTGTTATAAGAATCGGGGCTGTGTCCAAGTAGATAAAGGCAGTTGCATTTAAAGCAAAGAGGCTTAGCAATCGGGAGGTTCGGGGTTAGATCCCGGCGGGGTCATAGTAAGGTGGATTTTTCCTCGAAGAGCAGTCTATGGTTTCCCATCGGAAAAGACTTTCCAAATTGAAAAGATTCCAAATTTGAGTTAAAATGTTGAATTGGAAGCCACTCGACTTGAAGTTGTAATCCATTAGCCCTTGCGAAAGAAACCTTGTCTACTAAACCCCTTACATCTATATCTTTGTGTTCACCATGCTCATTAACCTGTCTGTATTCTGTACATGTTTTTGTCCCTTCTGTTACTGTTACTTGTCATTTAGCCTCTGAAGAAGATCGTGCTAGGATCGAAACGTCAGGCCAACTTACTTTTACACATTCTATTACACAGGCTCTCTAGTGGATAAGCAGTTTGCTAACAGTTTTATTTTATTTTGATTTTAGTTTAATATTGATAACATTTATTATTTAAATTAATTTCCTGTAACTGTTAAGATGTTCAAACATCTACACCGGAATACTTACAGCAGCTCCTTCAAGCTTGTACACTGTGAGGAGTAAGACAAGATGGCCGCCCACTCTTCATTTGTTAGTGTCCTGGAGTCGTCCCAGATCTCCAGCTTCTGGAGAGAACTCAGGATAGAGAGAGAGAGACCAGACTGAAGGATAAGGTTCAGACCAGACTCATCAACTCTAGGCGAGCAGTCTAATAGTTCCACACTGGAGATATGAATCTAGAATGAAAGAATATAGTTACTGATAATAGAGTAGATAGAGATAAATATATTGGATTTGGTAAGGATTAAAATAATTATTATGGTATTAAAAATAATATAAATAACGATATATAAATAAAGGAAAATAAAGCGATAAACTAGGACATTTGGGTTGTGTTTATTTGTAAAAAGGAATAAATTAATGGTACGTAAATAAGGGTTTGATTTTAAGGGAAAGCAAATACAAACATAAATAAATGGATTCGATTAGTGGTAATAGATCGGCTTTGTAGGATTAAAGTATTATTTTTATTGTTTTAACGATAAAATTATTAATTAAAGGCTGATAGTTTGCTAGGTTTAATCAAATAAGAATGCAATGATAGAAATGAACAGAGTGAAGCAATTTTAAATTAATAATAAATCAGAAGCACATCCCAAGACGGGATGAGAAGGTTACAAAGATCGGGTAATCAATACTTGAGATTATCATATCTTTTGAAGAAAAATATTGATCAAATATTTAATTGTGTTTTTCATTTTGAACTTTCAGAGGGAAAATATAATTTAAAATGTAAATTGTAGTCACTAATGTAATTGGAATCATGAAAAGGAAACCTCAACTTCAACCAATACAACGGTTTTATAAAGTTTAAAGATTTTTGGAAGAATTTATAGTTAAATAAATAAGTTGTTACTGATAATAAAGATGTATATTAGAGAAGCAGATGTAGATCAATTTTATGCTTCAAGAGAAAACGGTTGATGAGGCTTGAACATAATAATAAATATAATATGATAATATTTTAATTAACAAATTACTTAATTATTTAAATATCCAACGTGAATTTTAATTATTTCCGGTTAATAAGATTTGTTTAAATGATGACGTCTATCTCCGTTTGGTTCTCCAATACTAAAAGCCAATTAATTTTATTTAATTACCATCTCATGGAATTTAACGATATAGTCTCCTGAATTACCAACTTCATTCCTAAGTTACCGGTTTGAATGTGACTTAACTTCTAGTGGATTTTTTTCGAATGTGACATATTTCTTTCTTCCTTTGTGTTTGTAGATATTCCTAATGGGAGTAATGTTTCTGATCTTAACTTTCTCAATTTTATCGTTTCTTCCAATTAAATAACACCATCCGATTTTTTAAATATATTTCATTAAACATAATGTTATGTTATGATCTTGAAATACTTCGTATCCTTGAGTGTTTCTTAAATTAAATAATTACTATTTTTCAGTTTAATCGGGTTGATTGGGTCTTCATTGTAGTATATTCTGTTACTATGTGAAGTTAGCGGACAAACTTAAATTAACAAACACGCGATAAATCAGTTTATTAAAAGTTGATTAAATGTGAGGATGGCGCCCTTTAAAGCAAACATAATTGATACAAGTTGAAATTCGTGGCGCACTTTCAATTTTAAGAACGTTTTACGTTTTAAACTTGGATGGTGTGGACATATCTCTTTCACATCAGTATCAGTTATATTGGCAGGAGTAAGGTGATTCAACTTATAATAATTTAATAAATAAAATTATTTCAGACAGCCTACTTGGTAAAATAAAACTGAGGGCTTTTTATATAATTTGCTGTAACTGACCACGAAGATTGAATAATTTAGGTCCTTAAAATGATCATTGTGGATTGCTATATATTGACTTGTATGAAGGCCTGGACGACAGGTTAAGTAAGAACGAGTTGGACCAATTTTCGTAATTTGAGATTTTTGAAGGAAAGCAAGGTTTCTACAGTTAGTTAATGTTTTTTTTTTTAGCTAGAATAAGTAATTGTTCGCGAAATAATAGTTATTTTTTTATCTGACAGTCGATAATTTTAATGACTTGTTTTACACTTCGCTTAACTTATACGTTTTAAAGCAAACTCAGTGATCCGACTGTATTTTATTGCAACTTGTCAGTTCCTTGTTAGGTTAGATATGCTTTAACTGGGGCATTTGTGATAATCAGTCAATAACTAAGGCTAATATTTTTTATTATTAATGAGTTAGATTTCCAAGAATGTTTTGTTTCTTAAGGTATGCCTACTATGGTGATATTTGACTGAATGTTTAAGACTTCTAAGATAACCATAGCCTATATGTTAGTGCTGCATATTGCTGGTCAATATATCAATTCTAGCCTAGGCCTCTATACCATACCGTCAAAGTATGTCACTGATCAATATTACTGTTTTAGCTATTACTATTAGCAGCGGTTTCCTCTCCAAAAATAATCCAACCTTAAAATCCAGTTTAACAGGTCAATTGTAACAGACAACTGCATGAAACAAGCAACATCTGCAACCTCCACCAATATAGCACTAAACCATTCATTGTCAGTTATAGATGTACACAGGTATTCAAAAGCATGAGTCACCCATTTCAAATACAGGTGTTTCTTACATCGGTCTAGACGTTTTGGCGCCAATAAAAGAAAATCAGCATTGTTGGAGAGACTCAACGTTGTACTACTTTTCAGCAAGAACAAGTACAGTAAGAACAATCGAATCCTAAGAAAATGAATAATAGGAATAATAAAAAGAATCAGACTAATTCTCTATTTTAGTATTGAGCAGGTAGGACGGTGTTTGTAGCTTCATCTCTTACACATATATACACTGTTGAACGGGAAATACTACTTTAATTTTGTTGTAATACATTTATTTATGATAAAATATGTTTAAATTGATAGAAGATGCATTGAACAAAACAACCAATCATGAATGTTTGAATAATCTGTTTAAAATGATTTAAAGCAGTACGTGTTTAATGATATTAAAACACCTTCATGGAATAGTTACCTTTGTTTACAAGTCATATAGGCTACACATCGTGCATAAAAGCGGTGCTGTGACAAATTACTTTCTTTTTACAAATTAATATTTGATCGTCTTGATAAAAGCATTGCAAAAGTGCAGTGACACGAGTAACCCCCCCCCCCCGCCCCAGGTAGGAATTTATGTATATTAATATGATGGCAGTTTCATTATAATGTAGAAAAGAGTTTCAGTTTTGGGTAAAAAGGTCGAAATTCTCACAGAACTTTGGGAATAAAAGCAAACTGTTGAGATAGAGTATTCAATATTTTGAGATGGAAAGGATGAAATTTCCTATGTCCCATACGGGTCACCGTAACATCTACAAATGTGGATGTGTTGCCCCACCCCCCTACATCTCTTTATTTTCTCTCCTGTAGGTAATTATAATTTTCATCTCGCTTAGACAATGAAGTTTATATCAGATTTAACTTCAATTCGAGAGCGCTCTTCGAAATCACAATCAGAGCCGTATATCTGTATTCGTCTCTGATCACTTTGATACACTACATTACTATGGGCGGCCCTTTGGGCAAAAATACAACGATGAAACAAATAAACAAGAATAAAAATGAAAAAAAAAGAAATTCGCAGAATGACAAACATATGTTATACCAAATAAGAAATTGTGAAAGGCAAACTTAAAAAAGACAAATAAAAATAACGAAGGGAATCAATTGCAACAAATTGAATAGAAGGAATCTGAAAACTTCACAGTGTACGTACACCAAGGAATCACAAGGAAAACAGTCATATGCTACGATACGGTCGGTCGTAAAACAGTGGTAACATAGAACTGATTAAAAGGACAATCATGTAGCGAAACATATCAAGCACATACAACAGGAGGATACACAAGGAGCACCGGGAAGTCAAAATGTATCCACTTGTCAGAACAAAAAGTTCCATCATAAAAAAAGCTCCCTCATAAAAATAAAGATGTATTGTAAGCAAAAGAACATTCACACTAAATCAAAACGAACGCTCACACGCGAAACGAACGAGTGCTCAGAACAAAAGGATAAGCGCCACCATAAAATCGAAGATGTAACGTATATAAGCAAAAGGACATTCACACGAATTCAAAACGAACGTTCACTCGAAACGAACGAGCGCTTATGAACTAAAAGAACAGATGGCGCTGTTTTGGGTATCCTTAACCGTGTTTTATTACGAAATGTTGTTACATCATCTTGTATACACGACACTTCTGTCCAACAAAACTGTACCGTGCTTCACAAGGTCAGTGAACAGCCCTTCAAGTAGTACAATCTAAATGCTGCCGTTGAACAGCTGCGCCAGGCATCAGCGTTATTCAGTACTGCATTAACCACACTAGAGCAGTCAGTTGAGGGTGATACTCTTACAAGGCACCACGTTACTAGTAGTACTACCCAATACGGTACATTGCCACATCCAGGTTGGACGAATCAATACTTTTCTGACCTAATTCACCCTCTTATATCGGTATAACGAACGCTATCCTTTCCTTTATTATTAAAACTGATTCTGCGCGTTTTATAACTGATAGTTTGATACTCGAAACGCGAGGAAACTGCCATACTGATTCTCATATACAGGCCTAGTCACCGTGACCAAGTACATATGGGCCTCATGATATGACGCTAAGACAATAAATGTCTATGCAGCATGAACCGCTTCGACCTGCGCCGTTGCCGTGTGCTGAAGGCGTTCCTAAAAGTATCTAAGAGGTGTGCTTAGTATATCACCCTCTGTTTGTTTTGATTTTGCCCGCTGTTCATTTTGATTCTGTCACAACGTTCGTTTTGATTTATAGGGAAAACTTTCAAACGTTGGGGCAATCTTGCATTTAGTTCGCGCAGTCATGTCGTTCATCGATGGCTTAGTGTAGTTTAATTTGTTTTTTTAGTCAGTGTCATTTGGGTTCATCTTTTTCTTATTGTTATTACATCGAGCTTTATAGTCGGTCTATCACTGAGCGGAGATTGTGTTAGCAATCGTTGTTCTCTTAAGATTCTTATATATTTGTTTTTTTTTCCATCTGTACACTTTTTTTTTCTCTTTGAGACTTGTTTCAATACAAAAAGAAATCAGGTTAGTTGTATAATAATGTTAATTTACTTCATTTTGGTCTGTGTATTTGTTCTTTTCTTGTTTAGAATGTTTCATATCTATATCCTTTCAGTCTATCTTTATACAATACATTCTTATTATTGTTCCTCTTCATCTTTGTTCTTGTCTGTTTGTCTCGTTTCATCGTTGTATTGCTTGACCAAATGGCCGCCCATATGTTCAGTCTATCTGTAATGTACTACATTTTTTATTATAGTTCCTTTACATGATTTTTCTTATTTGTTTGTCTCTTGTTTCGTCGTTGTATTTTTTCCCACATGGCCGCCCATACGGATTTTTCTGTTGGCGATTGGAAACGACTTGGACAAGTCTCATTTACGCAATCGAAAACAAAACAGCGAAGCATTTGAATCAGCTTTCGAAAACTGATGTACTTCCCTGTTTGTTTGGTGTCTTTCCCCACAGCTTACAGTTCTGGTTTACCAAATAAGAAGACATGCAGTCTTTACCAGTTGGTGAACATAATGCAGAGAGAAACAGAGTCTATCGCAACTGTCAACGCAACTAGCGCGATACATACTTTAATACCCAATGAGCCCATGATCATGATGTCCTTATTCCGTATCACGTGAAAATATGTGTATTGTCTTGCTCAGTCTTGCATGAGTTTTTCTTCCTCAATAAAAACGGGCCCTCCATATCCAAAGAAGTACCCTTTTTCTGTGCATCAGTAAAGCAGGGGCCCCCTTTTGGTCGGGGCCTACGGCTCAGAAAGGTCCGAGCCCATAGGAGTTACGCTACTGACATGACAAAAATGCCTTGTGCCACCTTGCAGAAGGCTGACAAAAAACATTTTGGCGATTTTCTTCTTAGAATTCATATTAATTTTAGAAAATAAAATATTCTATTGTGAATTCAGTGTCTAAACTTGGGTTATGCTGCTGTGTCAGTCACCAACCAACTTTGGAGGACAACACCGAGTCTATCTTGCACCTTGCACCTTTAAAACAAGGGAATTAGCCCAGTAAAGAGAGTTGTGATCAATTTTGTATATACCCTCTTCACGTTGTATGAATTTGGGGGCGAAAGGATTTCGCGTTTTCCCGTGGGGGGCCGAAACTTTTTTATTAATCGTTTTACGTGCAAAGTCAATGGGTGTAAAATTGGCAAAGTTGACTTGCTTGACGGGCCCCTTGCCCCTTTAAAGCAAGGGAATTAGCCCGGTGAGGAGGGTTGTGATAAATCTCGTATACACCCTCTCAATGTTGTATGAATTTCGAGGCGAACAGATTTCGCGTTTTCCCGTGGGGAGTGGAAACTTTGTCAACCTCTCAGTGATCACGGACTTAGTAGTTTTCGCAGAGATTTAGCCCTCGAAAGCGCTATAGCCCCCTCTCAAAAGTCCTCGTATCGCATAGGCCTAACGAAACGTTAGGCCATGCACAGACAATGGCAGGGAGTATTAACGTTGAATTTGAAGTTGAGGCTAATGTTGTAGGTCTAATCGGGTCCAGTGTCATTCCGACATAGGGGTACGTACATACCGACATATCTACCTTCCACCATAGGTTTTGATCCTTTTCGCCATGGCGTAAAATCTGGAATTCTATGGCGGTAAGATACATTTTAGGAATGGATTTTACACAGAAATGTATCGGTGAAACTTTAATTGATTCGCGTGAAAGGATAGGTACACGGTCTTCAAATGTGACAGTTCGCTACATAGACTGCACTGTAGTTAAGACAAGATAAGATACATTGAATAGTTTGAATTGTAAGTCCGTGCGTGGTAATACACTGTCTTCTAATATGTAATAGTTGGTTGAATAAATCAAATTAATTTAGGTTGACTGTTTATTAATTAAAAAGACCGAATTTGTGGATTTTGCAGGACTAGGTAGTATGAAGCGAAGTGATATATTGCATATATGCCCACAGTGCACCCATAATAATGTGCTCTTTCCGCCATACAAAAGTGCATTACCGCCATGGGGGAAACATTGCGATTTTTTTTTTCTATTGCGGAATGTACCGATGGCAGAATGACACGGTCCCCGACTCTCCGGTCTACTCTAGTCCTATCTATAGAGAGCAATGTAACTATGTAACTAGTCCAAGGACTTCAATAACATTACTCAGTAATCCAACGCCAGAATCAAGATAAAACATGACATAGGCTAAGCCTAAGCATGTTTAGGTTTAGGCTTACAGTACTGCAGTGTGGTATTAGGCCTAGCCGATGACTTTCAAATATACTGTGATCAAATTTGCTAATTGAAATCCAACTCTTCAAGTACTCTGGAGTTGTTTCCTGTTCTGGAATATTGTGGATAAATTATAACTTCAGAACAGCAAAGTTCAAATGAAATTCAAGGTTTACCAGCTCTAGAATGTGATTCAACATTCCATTATACATGTGTCATTGTACAGTAGTTGTGTCACCCAAATACTGCAGCATTTTACACCACCCTTTCTAGTTCAAGACATCCTGTTATTGTAACAAATCCATAATTTACAGTGTAACGCTCGTTAACCTGCAAATGCATCTTCAGCTTTAATATCAAAAATGGTATATTTTTGTAATTTACGGATAATAGGCACAGGGTTTTTGAGATGTCCACTATTAACATGTTAAGATGATCATTCACTGTGACGTGAGAAATTCAAATAATAAATTCCCACTCGGGTTCTTTTAACACTTATGAAAAAAATGAAATGTAACAGTATGCTTATAAATAACGAAACTTTATTATTGTACACTACAATTCACATAAGCTGCTTTGCTTTGTCTTTTACATAACATAATCTTAACGTGTATTGGTGGCCTTCTTTTAATCAACAGAAAATGTTCCTTTTAACTAACGAAGTCGGGTTTTTTCTCCACGACAATTCTCTTGTTAACTAATCTGGCGTATTCGATATCTCTTTTAAATCACGTTTTCTTCGTGTATAACCATATTTGATGTTATCGTCCAACACACACAACAAACGGAGGGAGGGCCTCAACGTTGGCTGCTACGCACGGGTCTTCCGTCTTGTGGCTCCTCTCTAAATTACACAGGCTCTGACTTAGCGTTCCCAGTATCTTAACAACCAAACGGAGCACTGAGTTCCGTCTCCAAGGAAATGGTATACTGTAATAAAATTGATACAATGATGTTTTCTCTTGTCAGTAAAAATGAATAGTTTACATCATGTACTCAATCCCCCTAACTACTCTTAATGAGAAAACATTATCGTTATACAGTAATACAAGTGGACTGTCCCTATAATTAACATTATTATCATATAGCCAACTTCCACCCTTCAAATCGAAAACGGATTTGTCTCTTCAGCAATTAATATTCAAACAATGCATTTTTAATTAACCCTCTGTCATATACTATAGTTTTAAGTATAATTCAATCCCCATATGAGTTATTCCCATTTACCATTGGGCTACACTACACTACTTATAAACACACTTTTAATAATAGGGCATTTAATATTAGCTACACACTACCA